>OY757904.1:24548791-24741291 GCA_963585895.1 Sepioteuthis lessoniana
ATTTGCTTTCTTTAAGGGTACAGAGATTTTTGACGCCATAGAATATTTTACAGAATACCTGACTGACATTTTTCAGCTTTAATCCTGGACCTAAACTTAATCTTTATATATATATATATATATATATATATATATATACTATATATAATATATATATATATATGTTCCACCATAAAACGATATCAATTGGAGAAAAGTACTTCGTCATTTATTTTTTTCTGGCCGCATCGTTCAAATTGTGCACAAAACCACATTTCCTAATACGATCTGACCTATAAAGACGAACCTAAGGCGATCTTAAGTTGGTTTTGAGATACATTGAACGGATGTGTTTGTGAGGCTTGGGGCTTACGCCAATAAATAGCACGTTTGGGTGACCATAATAAAATAGCTACAGAGCTTTTTCCCTCTTGAAGGGCTGCATGAAGACAAAATCCCCACAAAGGAATGCTAGACTGAATAATGCAGAAAACATTTTAATAAATGGGGGAAAGTTGTTACAATATAAATATGAGTTTTTAAGCATTCTTCCAAACACACCTGACAATGCCACATTGTGATGATATTGATTCTTCCATTAAGGATGGAAAGAAGGTTTCTACTTCAAATGTCATATTTATCTCTGTTACATCAAGAATTTAGATAATTAGAAAACTGCGTTCAGCTTGAATACAGACGACACAACATTATCATTCAGTTGCAAATTGAACTGAAAATTGCCCAAATATCAAGGTGCATTTTAAGAATATTTCTCTAATAGCGTCTATTACGATGTCAGTTATCATTAATTATTAATGAGCATAAATAAATGAGATATTTCGTTACACACACACACACACACACACACACACACACACACACACACACATATATATATATATAATATATATATATAATATATATATATATATATATATATATAAGTTGGGATAGGATAGGCGTAGAATCAATGGGGCTTCGTTAAAGGTAAGTTCTCATCTATACTATCAAAATGACCGAACCTCGCTTATCCTGTGCCTACGATATTATATTAAGAATTATATGCTCCATCACTAATAATGAGCAAACTGCATTAGTACTATATAGATTTCGATGGGAAAATTGTCACCAATTTAAATCATTACTTTCAAGCATGCATTTACGTTTATAGGCTTTGTCCACCCTGCAGAAAATTAAAATTATTTGAGAAATATCTGTGAGAAAAAAAAAACAGCACTATGATAAAGGGAGATATCAATGTTATCGTATTTTTGCGTCATGATAACAAGATTTTTATCCATTGAACATTGTATATATATATATATATATATATATATATATATATATATATATATATATATATATATATACATTTGAAAAATGTATATATATATATATATATATATATATACATTTGCAAAATGTATATATAATATATATATATATATATATATATATATATATACACATTTTGCAAAATGTATTTATATATATATATACACACACACACATATATATATATATATATACATTTTGCAAAATGTTTTCATGCAATTTTGGTAAATATACTTGATTATGTGAAATGTCAGTTAAGTACTATCTGTGAGAAATGAAGCGGCATTATAAAGTGAAATGTCAGCGTTATTTCATTTTTCGTAATTTAGATGACATTTTACCAATCGCATCCTCTCTGTCTCTCTGTCTCACTCTCTCTTTCTCTCTCTCTCTCTCTCTATATATATATATATATATAAATACACACATGTATATATATATGTGTGTGTGTGTGTGTGTGTGTGTGTGTCTCTGTGTCTGTGTGAGTGAGTGTGTGTGTGCGTGTGTGTGTATAGTTGAGGCAGCAGTATTTCATTTAACCATGTTTGATTAAATAATAAAGATCGTCTTTGTCTTTATAATTGTATTCAAGTTTCAGGTTGAAATTGGTGAATGAATTTACTAAAATTGTCCGAGCGCTTTTTAGACGTTTAATATTATCGAGTGTTGCTTGCATGTATAACTGTTGAATTGAGTAAGATTTTTAAAGATTCGTCCCGAATATCATGTACTTCAGTATTTACGCTGTTTATTTTTTCTTTATTGTATTCAATTGGTCATATATATATATATATATATATATATATATATCGATAAATGCAACGTCATCAGAAGATGATTTAATTATAGTTAAATTGTTTGATTGAATGTTTAAAACTTTCTGGTTTGTTTTTCATTTCATTTGACAAATACATAAATTGATTTTAAAAAGTTTAGAAGATAAAATAAAACATAAAAACGGGCCTGTGCAGGTTTAATGTTAAAAATATTGAAGTTTGACGTTGGCAAATAATTCAACTATTAATAAAGTCATCCTCTAAAAACCATGCGTTTTTTTTCCTATGATTATATTTTCGTACAGTCGGTTTTACTTTCATTTTCCCAGATAGATAGATAGATAGAGAGAGAGAGAGAGAGAGAGAGAAAGAAGAGAGAGAGAGGGACAGACAGACGGACAGACAGAGATAGAGATAAGGAGAGTGAGAAAACAATAGTTTACCCCTAAAAATAAATATTCAATTTGGACCAATGAATCCGCAGACTGCCATGTCCTTTCTAACTGAACTTTGAAAAATTTTAAAGTAAAATATTCTTTAAATATAATTAATATTAGAAATACAGAAATAGGTTCAGTGTCAAAAAAAGTTTTCATGTGAATGTATAAAATAAACACGTGAGGTAAAAAGCAAAATATTCTTTCAACATTTTCGAGAATGTTACGGGAAATAACTAAACCTTAAAAAACATGCGAACTTTAGCAGGTTCTTTGCTCCTTCTTCAAAATGTCTACTGAACAATAACTAAAAGAAGAACATAAAAAAAGATAAACCCATGCATGTTTACATGATTTAACTACTCTAATTTCTCGACGTAAAAGAAAAGGAAAAAAACTCTCTATTCAAATAAATTATGCATCAATATTTCCTTGTTTTATTTATTCTGACGCAGGATTCTATTCTGTCATCGTCGCCTTTAGTTTGGAGAAGAGCCAGACGCCTAATCCCGTTTTTCGAGACTATACTGTGTCAATGCGCATGTAATAAATGCAATGAGCTATAAGATATCCATCTCCAGTAGAGACTTCGAGCGCAAAACACCATGTACCGCAGTAAAAATATCGATAGGTCTACAAGAGACAGATTCTTGCGCATTTGCTCTTACGTCAGTAAGATTAACATTTAAGACGTACATCAGTGTTTACTCTCTTTATACACATGCACACACAAATCACGCACACACACACACACACATGCACACACGCATACACACACATACACAAACGCACACACACACACACACACATATATATATATATATTATATATATATCCTTGTAAATACCGATCCACCTTCACCCTTGAAATTTGGTGTATGAGACAATAAAGGTGGAAGGAGAAAGCAAGACAAAAACCTACGTGGAACATACCGACCTATATCTACACTAACATTCTTTTTCCAATCAGGTTAGAAGACAATCACAGCTACAAAAAGTAATTCTTGGTACAATATCCATTCCACGGCACATGTACGAGCCAACAGCTTCACAACACGCTGTCTCGATGTTTTAAAAAATACTACACAAGTATTTAACCTTAACATGAGAATCATTATTATTTAATTATTATTTCCTAACATTTGAATATATGCATATAAGTACACATTAAATGACTAGATATGAAACTGACCTTGTTAAATATATTGAAATGCAGTTGTTCTGTGTAAATTAATTAGTCCCCAAGATTTTTATAGAATTAATTTTGAAATCATTTTTTCATGTGTGAGATGGAAGACAGGCAAAGAACAAGAAGTAGAATCATTTTTATAAAAGATATTTTTATTGATGAGCTTTTGAAAATATAAAATAGATTTTTAAATAGTTCAGATTAGTTTGCTAATTTATTCAAAATATTGTTTGTATTGTATAAACGCAAAGAGTCTACACACACACACACACACACACACATATATATATATATATATATATGGAAAAACAAAACCGGTCACATTAGGATTATAAATTTATTTCCATCCTGTTATATGTTTTTGATATGTAATATATGTACTTGGGTAATGTTATTTGAGATAATAAATGAGAAGTACAAATATTAACTTTAAAAGAGGAATTTTATTCTTCGTATACAACGCCACGCGTTGGCTAGAAAATGTCCGGCGGTCAACACGTGTGTTTAGTGTTTGGAATCTCTTCAGCAACTGCCTCCTCTTCTGTCTTGGGTCGTCTTCGGCAACTGCTACTATCTCCGCTGATTGTCCAGAGGGAGAGGGAGAGGGAGAGAGAAGGGAAGAGAGAAGAGTGAGAGGCGATGGATTCTGGGATAGCATTCCTTCGCCGAGGTGGAAGTAAGGACCAAAATTTCTGTTGAGTTAGTATTGACTGCCCCATTTACTGACCTTAGTAAGGAAGGTGATACTACAATACTCCTCTACCAGTAAACGGAGTTTTTGTTTGGTTTTGTTGGTTTTTTTTTTTTGTTTGTTTTTCTTGTTTTTTGTTTTAATAATAAATATACTCGTTATCATTTTTCCATGTAACCGTTCTACCTGAAGTTCTTGTTTTCATTTTATGTTCCTGCACTTTTTCAGGAGGTAGACATTCAGACTTTGTATTTGTATTGGTAATTGCATTTTGTGTACATTTTTGTTTGTTTTCAATGTAAAGTTTTAAACGGTCTATTGAAACTTGTGTATGCGTATTTGAGTTAGTTTCCTTTAGGAAATATTTTGGTGTTCGTTCGAGTACCATGTAAGGACCTGAATAGGGTGCTTCTAGCGGTTTTCGAACGCGGTCTATCCTAATCCAAACTTTATCACAAGTTTGAAGTTGATCTGGCACGTATGATTTTTTTGTTGATTTTTCTCTGTTTGAAAAGTCTGTCAGATCGAATTTTGCCATACTTTTGTGCAGTTCTCTTGTAAAATTTTGTGTAACTGTTTCTGTATTTTCCGTATTTATCATTAGTTGTGGCAATAACATTTGTGCACCTGTGACCGCATAAAAAGGGGAAAAATTGGAGCAGTTGGGCATACTTCGAATTCCCATGAGAACTATTGGTAGGGCTGAAATCCAAGATTCTTTTCGGGCCATAATAGCTGCTTTTAAGGTTTTGTGGGCTAGTTGATACTGTGTACAAGTTGGTTGAGGATGAGATAATTCTGTTAGCTCACCAAGTATTTTTATAATGTTAGAAAAAGATTGTTTTTCCAAATTATTCAAGGTAATTAATCCTTTAGGTGTTAATCTCATTCTTTCGGATAAAGGTAAGACTAACTTCGCAAATCCTGGTATTAATTTCCTGTAAAATCCTACCATACCAAGAAATCTGCGTCAGCTTTTAGCATCTGTAGGACACGAAAAAGATTCTATTTCTTTTACTCTGTTAGCAGTTGGTGTGATTCCATTTGAATTAATTTTAAAACCTAGGAAATCTAGCGATGTTACATTGAAAATAGATTTCGATAGTGATATTTTCAGGTTATTTTCTTGTAAAATTCTAAAAACTGTGTCTATATCTTTCTTGTGGGAAGGCTCGTCGTCGCTGAAGATTAAGATGTCATCTAAATATATAAAGACACAGTCTATCTCTCGAAAGATTCTGTCCATGTACCTTTGAAATGTTGCCGACGAATTTTTTTAACCCAAACGGCATAAATTCGTAATGAAAAAGACCCATCGGACAGATAATTGCCGTTTTAGGAATATCATCTGGGTGCATTTTAACTTGATGGTACGCTGAAATCAGATCAATTTTTGTAAATCGCTGTTTATTAGCCAGTTTTGTTGTAAATGAATTTATGTTGGGAATGGGGTATCTATCACTTTTAGTGATGCTGTTTAATGCACGGTAATCTCCGCAGCAGCGGTATCCTCCACTTTGCTTAGGTACAAGATGTAGTGGGCTTGACCATTCGCGGTCTGAAGGAGTTATCACGCCTTCGTTTATGAGTCTTTTAAACTCTTCTTTAGTCACCGATAGTTTTTCCGCTGATAGCTGTCTGGATTTTGCAAAAATCGGTAAGTGGCTACCTGTATCAATTCTGTGATAAACACCGCAGTAGTTGTTATTTTTGTTTATATGAGGAGAAATGATTTCTGGGTATTTATCCAGACTGGTTTGAATAAATGATGGTAGTTCTACTTTGTTAATGACCACGTTTACTGGAGATGTCGTGTTTAGTATTAATTCCTTTTTGGTAGCTGTTAACGGGTCGTAAATTGTTTTATTTTTGCAGTCGATTATGAGACCAAATTCATTTAAAAAGTCAAATCCAAGGAGTGGATTGGTGATATCTGCGACCACAAATGTCCAGGAAAATGACCTTTTCAAACTTGGTATCCCAATCGCTAGGTTTGCTTGTCCGTGGCATTTTATTTTCTCTCCATTAGCGGTGGTGAGTGATACTGTTGTTGGATTTAACGTGACGCCGTTTAACCTAGACGCTGGTATTATTGAGATACTTGCACCAGTATCCACTATTAATTTTAATGTAGTTGTCCCTAATCGTGTATTGATTTGAAATAGCGGCGAACTCAGGGGGACAGACGTGGTTCGCGCCGTTAGTTTTCCGAGTCTGTTGGAGTTGGTGTAGGTGGACGCGAGCTTGGCAGTATTTTTGTATTTTGCTTCTTCGGACATCTACACCAAGGTTTGCAAGTTCATGCTTGCTCGGCAAAGTAGAGGTGTGCTCTACATATTTTGGCTTTTTGTTCCGGGAAGAAAGGTTTAATACCTGTCGGTAAAATAATATTGTCTTTGCTTTTCTCAGTTTTTTGTGTCCTATGCTGAGCGGTGAACGCTGTCGCGTTGATATTGTTAAGCAGAGGCATAAGCTCATCCGCTAGCTTTCCAAGTTGAGTTGGACTTAACTCCTTTTGTGAAGCAATGACGGGGGAAATTGTCGCTGGTAGGGCCTGAAGAAATTTGTGTATTACTATTTCTTCTCCGATACCTATCCGTTTTGCTATCGATAGCATTTCTTGCAGATATGTTGAAGGACGGCCTGTAATAGTTGTTGTTGACATTAATTTGTCCAGCAATTCCGGCTTTGTCCTTTCGTGGGCCTCAATTAATGACTGTTTTATTTCCTCGTATTTTTTTAATTCTAAAATTGTTATCGGTATTTTAGCTACCACCTCTGCAGGCAGAGATGATATTACCGTGTAGAATTTTGTTGTTGATGCCGTTATATTGCGCAGGTGGAATTGTGCCTCCAGAATGGAAAACCAGCCATTCACTGCCGTTTCCATGAATTCTGGTGTCTTTATGTTAATTTGCTGTAGAGAAGCTTCTTCCATTTTTATTTATTTTTTAATATTTTTTTAATTGCTTTTTTTTTGTGTGTATATATATTTCTATATATATATATATATATATATATATATTTGTTGTTGTTGTAGACGAAAAAAAGAGGAAAATAATTTATTTTATTTACTTACGTCGAAGGTCCTCTCTTGAAACTTTTGCGACGTGAAGTTGAAAAATTGGTTGAATTTATCCTGGAATTTTCAAAAGTTGTGTCTTATATCCTTTTAGTTTGGGTCACCATTGTAATATATGTACTTGGGTAATGTTATTTGAGATAATAAATGAGAAGCACAAATATTAACTTTAAAAGAGGAATTTTATTCTTCGTATACAACGCCACGTGTTGGCTAGAAAATGTCCGGCGGTCAACACGTGTGTTTAGTGTTTGGAATCTCTTCAGCAACTGCCTCCTCTTCTGTCTTGGGTCGTCTTCGGCAACTGCAACTATCTCCGCTGATTGTCCAGAGGGAGAGGGAGAGCGAGAGAGAAAAGGAGAGAGAAGGGAAGAGAGAAGAGTGAGAGGCGATGGATTCTGGGATAGCATTCCTTCGCCGAGGTTGAAGTAAGGACCAAGATTTCTGTTGAGTTAGTATTGACTGCCCCATTTACTGACCTTAGTAAGGGAGGTGATACTACAGATATAAATCAAAAACACGAAAAAAAAATTAACAGGACTTCTTCGGGTCTTATGGATAAAATAATTCAGAATAGGCACAGGGAAGAAGGATGGGAGGTGATATAAGAAGGGTGAAAAGTTTTCCTGCGTCTATTCTGAATTGTTTTATCTATAAGATCTGAAGAAGTCCTGTTAATTTTTTTCGTGTTTATATATATATATATATATATATATATATATATTAAGATGAGTAGGTCCAGGATTAGATTGGTATATTTTAGGATTTCTTTCTTTCTTTCTTACATATGTGTATGTTTACATTTTGTTGCTTTCGTCAGAGAATGTATATGGCACAAGGCCTTGTTAGTAGGGAACTCAATGAGACTTGAACTATATCCAGACCCTAGGAACTGCTATGGGATCTAAAATGGCACCAACATACGCTACCCTAACTCTAGCAAATTTAGAAGAAAACCTACGCGAAATAATTGGTAAAAAATAGGGTAACGGCATAAAAGGAGAATTTACCAAATCATGGAAAAGATATTAAGAAAATTGCTTCTTATTCTCGAAATGCCAGAGGGAGACAATAACGAATTACTTAACCTAATACAAAACCTACATCCCAAAATAAAATGTACAATGAACACATCTCAAAAGAACTACCATTTTTAGACATCCTTATAAAAACGTAAATGGCTAAATCATCACAAATATCTACCTCAAACCCACAGTCAGCCGAATATACTTCAAAAACCACCACCCCAAAAACTGTATAAAATTCATCCCTTAAATTCTAGCACGTTGAATACACACAATAATCACGGATAAAAGAAGTACACACCGAAAACCAGAGAGTTTACCCAACAACACAAATAAATAAGGGATTCGAATTAGGAAAAAAAATACCGCAAAGAGAATTACGAATCCCGAAAAAACAAAACAACGAGAAACCCCTTGCATACGTCATAGCCTACAATAAAAACAACCCAGAACGATTCACAGAAATAATTAAAGACATCTAGAAAAACTTAAAAAACAATGACAAAATTAAAGGAATACTGGACACAATAAAAATCATTAAAAGCCAGAGGCAACCCAAAATCTTAAAAGAATATTCACCTCTTCTACATCGGGAGAAAACACAATGGGTTACCAAATGCAATAATAAACGATGTAAAATATGTGATATGATTATGAAAGTGGAATCCCGTACCTTTGAAAACTAGGAAACAAAATAAAAAAAATATATAAAGATTTAAGTTTCAACTCAAAATACGTAGTCTATATAATCAAAAGTAGTAAGTGCAAAGAAATACACATTGGGTCAACACAGGTCCTTAACATAAGAATATCACTTCACAAGAGTAGTATTAAAATAACAGGAAATGGAAATTTAAATGTATCGAAGCACCAATACGAATGTAGTAAGGGAATTTAAGATAATTCATATATACCAAACTAACGACGACACACTACTTCAAAAAACATTATAGATGAATTTAAAACAAAGTTGAATAAAACATGAATCATACACACAAATATACACACACATGCATTACTGGAACTTTACCATCATATTGTTTAGAGTCATATCAAGGACACTCTTTGGGGAAGTCTTACTCCTCTGCAGAGAAGCAATCAGTGTATGCTACAACACCAGCCAACTGGACAAAAATATGAACGTACAATTAACATGAATCCCTAAACTAGGCATAAAATCGTAGATGTGCTGACATGCCACTAAAATCAATGAGTCAATCTATGTAATTATTAGAGAAACATCATTTGAATTCGATACGAAGGCATGATTTCATTTAAATGTAAATTATTTCTCTAAAGAAATGTAACAAAAAGATGTAGTTGTTCCCTAAGGATTACTATTATTAATTGTGTGTTATCCCTCAAGAGTTTTTACTCCAGCGGTAGCTGGTAAGTTTTCTCTGATATATGAATGACAGCAAGTCTCCTCAAGTCTCAAGAACTCTGCTCACTATTCTGGCCGATCTTGATAATGCTGGTGTCTGGATGGTTTCCATTTGGCCTCTTATTTCTAAGTCTTCTAGGCCATTTAACAAGCTTAAATGGGTTGTTCTGCATGCACCAATTTTTTTTTTTTGGGGGGGGGTATTACATTCACCTTCTTCTTTCCTTTTTTTTTTTTAGTTCTCTAGCAAGGTATTTTCTCGCTGTGACCTACCGAGAACGCAAAGTGAAAACAAAAGATACCGAAAAGAGGGATAAGTCGACTAATCGGCAAGTTCTCTTTTTTGCCTTCGTTGACGATCTTGTTTGTAAGCCGGGCGCTTTGTTTGTCTCTCACAACTCTAGAGAAATGTGTGTGCCTCATTCTCCAAGACGAATCCCGGGTTGTAATTTACGAAGCTCTTTGCTTCGATGTGGCACAAGTCCGATTGAATGGGGCACCGAATGAGACTCGAACTCACTCTTGCAGGATTGCTAAAGAATTCCGGGTTATACATTTATCATTTACTCGTATAGTCAAATTTAAACTTCTTGCACAATTACCTGTCATGTCTAGTTCTATACTCATTTTGTGCTAATTTACAGTATATACATATTATGTAGCAAACAGCTCGTTGGTCGAGTGGGCAGACTGTTCGCCAATGGTCCGAGAGACCAGGGTTCAATCCAAAGTCGGGTCATACCAAAGACTTTAAAAATAGTACTTGATACACATTTGCTTAACATTCAGCATTATAAGTTAGGTATCAAGGGTAAAGCGAAGCAACCCAGAGAAAAGAGTGGCGCCCTCTTCTACACCTTGGTGTAGTAGCTATTGAAAAGGGAGCCTTCAGTTCGCCCTCGACTCCGGTTCGCCCTCGACTACGGTCGGCAACTTCACTTACTTTAATATGTGATTAATCGCTTCGGCTCTATGACCACATAACCCACATAAGCTATTTTCTTGCTTCTTATCTATTTTTCTATTATCTACTTGGTTATATGGCGTTGTTTTGCCCTACAATTAAAAGGGATTCAGTTTTTCTCTTCAAGTTTCCCCTTTTTAGCCATGTCTTCTAGTATGAGATTTCGTCAGTTTTTCGCTTGAAATATCCATATAGTTGTTTCTCTTCTCATTTCTGTTTCCTAGCTATTGTTTTGATCTTTGTAGAGGTTGTGTTGTATCCATTCGCTGCATTTAGCCTTTCTTCGATCTTTTTTATGTCGACTTCGAGTCCTTTATCGTTGCATAGATGCTATCTTCAATGCTGACGAGACCTCTTCCTCCCTTTTTATATTTTGACACATTATGTCTTGGATGTAAAGCCTTTTTCTTCGTCATTGCTTTACTTGTTCCATGAAAGGTTTATGAAGTTCTTCCATTTTTTTATTTCAAGGATGGTTTCGAGTATATCAAAAGGTGCACAGCCCAGACGTTAATCCCTTGAGTTGATTTCTTTACAAATCGTGGTTTCAAGAAGTTTTCTCCTTCTCATGTGATACTAATCTTTGATTTTTACTTTTATCTCCACTTGTTTGATGGTGTCCGCTTCCACAATTCCCAAGAACTCGTAATTTTCCTTTTCCTCGAGATTTCTGATTTTTTTCTTGATTTGGTAAATCTGTTGTTTCTGTTATTTATCTTCTTTCGCTTTTCATTATTAGCATGGCACATTTTTCTCTGCCAAATTCAATACTTATATCTTAACTGAATATCCTCACCGTCAGTTTTAGGGTATCCGATTTATTTTTATTTTTTGGCAAACAGTTTAATATCGCCCATGTACATTAGGCAGTTGATTTTTCCTTAAAATTTATCAAGTTTGTAGCCCTCAGTGCATTTCTTAAGTATGTGATTGAGGGAGATCATTGCTATTAAAAATATTATGGTGTCAACGCATCTCCATGGACTATTCTTCTCTGGATTTTCATCTCAGCTAAGCTTTTTCCTCCTGCTGTCAATTCCACTTTGCAGTTTTTCATGGTTTCTGTCGCGATATATTCATTATTATCATAATGTTTTTAGTGATTTTCGCACCAGCATTAGCCGATTATCACCGGAGTTTGAGTGAAAGGAAATTTTCTCAAATCTCCAGGATTCTTCTGGGTGTTCTAGCTGATCTTAATAAAGCTGTTCTTTGGATGGTCTCTAATCGTCTTCTTATTTCCAAGTCATCCAGTCCCTGTAAAAATCCTTTCGTGACTGTTCCAAGAGCACCAATTACAATTAATTTCACGATCATTTTCATGTTTCACTATTTTTTTTTTATTTCCCAGGCAAGGTCGTAGTATTTATCATTCTTGATTTCATTAGATTTTACTCAGTGGTCTGCTGGAAGAGCAAAGTCAACGATTCGGCAATTTCTCTTTTTGTTGACAATCAGTAGGTCTGGTAGTGTGGCCGAGATTATTATTATTGTTAATACCATTAATTGAATTATTAATTAATGATTTGAACACATATAAATGTGCAAACAAATGACGATTATTAAACTGAAATAATTACTTAAAATCATAAAATAATTAAAAGATTTAAATTAAAATACATAGTGTATGTGATTACCTAATCTTGAGGCATGAAATAACTCTAATCCAGTTGATATGCCATTAAAATCAATCGATAAACCTACTGTTATTCCTGTTGAATGAAATTACAAAAACTACATTATAGATAGACATATGAAGTATAAAATTATTCACGATACAACTAAAATTTTATCAAAGAATAATCGAGATTAGACCAACAATGTAGTGGTTACGAAATAATCAGCAAATAAGTCGCAAGAAAAGTATATTGCGAACAAATTAATCTAACTGAATGTGCGAATGCAATTGCCTTTGATCAATACAAAACTGCTTTGGTAAGTATTTCAAGATAGATATTAACTAATGATAGCTTTAGGGAAAAGCTGTCTCCCCAATCTGTCCTTTCTCCCTATAACCACCCACCCACCTGAATAATAGCCATCAATGCTTATCTTGAAATGTATGTCGTACTGAATAGCTAGCTAAATGATTATTCGCCGTTTGTTTCCCAGTCAGACTTCCAAGAATCGTTTGTCGCCTCTCAGAGCAATATCTTCATTATCGAGGAGAGGTGTTGGCTGATAAATGGAACTCCCCGCCTGGGACCATCTATCACCGGTATTCTATGTTGTAAGAGCATCTTCACATAGATTACGCACACTTCAAATGTAATTTTGCGGAACTATTTCAACGTGACACTCGTCTAAAATAAGCGAATATATGATTATTAGAATGAGCCCCAGGTGATTTAGAGCGTTGTATGATGGTGCAATGTGTCAAAAGTTGTTCTTAATCGTATAAATAGTAAATTTATGTACTGTAATAACAATCCACAGGTTATTGTATAAAAGTATAATAAAAGTATCTTATTTGACAGATTATATTGAGAGTAAACAAATTGGGTACAAGTATTCACTGCTAATTGTGAAAGAACATTATGTTCCTCCATGAAGATATCCAATGATCCCAAAAGAGAAGTCAAACTTTGGGGAATTGGATTAATGGTATATTCGTTTTTGCTTATTCTTTCCTTTTTTATTTCTTTGCACAAACTTGTTATTTTGATAGGAATTCTTGAAATCATAAAACCGTGAGCCAACAAATTTTGAAGAAATAACTACACAAAAAATGGTACAATGTACATAATACCCTAACCTCTAGGCGTAGATTTCTTTCCAGATATACGGAAATGCTGTTAAAATCTATCAATCAATTAAACAATCATATAACTACTACATATTTCCTATTTTAGATGACTGTTCTATAGACCTCAGTCCACTGGGGCTATAGAAACACCGACTGCATCTCTGCAGAGAGTAAGGCTCCTTCAAAGAGTGTCAAGGATATGACACTAAACAATCTGTTAGTGAGGCTTCAGTAGTGCTGGAACTTTGAGTAAAGTTAAGTACCCCTTCATTGCCGTTGCTCCCAGGTCCATATTAGATCACAATGGTAGCCCCTGATATGATACTATCACTATTTCAAAAAGAACTGCTTGAAATTTAAAGTGAATGTATACAAATTATTCATGCTAAATATAATTGTTTGAAATAGAACTGTTTGTTCATTTATCTTTGTATAAACAAATAATTGATGTTTAAATGAATTGTAAGTAATACATTGCATTATTTGAGACCATTAAACTTATTTGACTTATGCTAAATTAAATTGTTAGGAATAAAACTGTTTGATCATTTAAATGTGTGTATCTAAAAATGTATTTACAAATCATGTATTTGATATTAAGGTAAAAACAGGATTTGGCATTTAATGGCCAGCAGTAGTTGATAAGCCATTTCACCAAATCAAACCAAACCTGCACCGTAATACTGAAAATAGATTTTAATGATAAAATTATCTCTTGAATATTTTGTGAGATATACTTTTATTCTTTCTTTAATGAACCTTCTTATTCAAACGGCAATCTTATTTCACCGAACAATCCATTTCCTTAACTTTCCAGAATTTACAACTCTAACATGCAGTCAGTATTAATATAACCGAACCATATCACTTAGAACGATCTACTCAATTCTACTGTTTCCTTATCAAGTAATTCGGTACGGTACATTAACAATATTTGCTGTCTTTCCACGTCGAACATTTTCAAACACGAAGATACTTAAGATGCAAGTGGGTTGGAAAAGAAAGTCCCAGGTCGCACGATATCTCTTTAGACAGGCGATATGGACATTAATCCTTCACTGAGTCTTTTGCCGGATCATTGCAAAGCCAGCTTTGAAAAGATAATCCAGAAACGGTTTGGTAATTTACTCAAATGTTCCATTTCAATTTAGTGGCTCAAAACGTCCGACGGATTAGAGTTTCTTCGTGATTTCTTGTTCGACAGGATTTAAATTCTACCCAATTCCGATGAAAATCTTATTAAATCTTTGTTTCAAAGAGGGGCGTATTTTTCTTCCTTTTTAGATGAATTAAATTGTTGGCAATACATGTATTACTAATTCAATCTTTGAATGTTAAGGCATCATAGAATGCAAAACATAATTGCGGACCAGTACATTGAAAATCGATTTTTAATTAAATAAATGACGCTATAGCTTACAGACTTTTAGGTATTTTTTTCTTTTTGATCATATCTATCAAAATATATCGCTCGATTTAGTGTTAAAGAAATTACAAGATTTGGTTTTACTTAGGGACTGCTAGTCTCTATATTTTTATTACTTTCTGAATTATTTAATATATATATATATATATATATATATATATATATATATATATATGTGTGTGTGTGTGTGTGTGTGTGTGTGTGCGTGTGTGTGTGTGTGTGTGATCATGAATAAAATGTATGGCTAAAACCATTTTTAATCGTAAATATCTTTTCAGTCCTCTACACAAAACAGCGCAAAGCAATATCTAAATAGTTTCCACTATGTAAAAAGATTAGAAAAGAATACTCACTCACCTGAGGATTGGTAAAATGAAACTGAGAGTTTCGGGCTTTTATTCTTTTTTCCTTCTATTATATATTTTATAGTTAATATATGCTTTCTCTCTCTCTCTCTCTCTCTCTCTCTCTCTCTCTCTCTCTCTTTATATATATATATATATATATATATTCATTAGGTGTGACCATTACCTTATTTTTTTTTCCAGTTTTGTCCGACGCTTTTAAGTTTTGCTTTCTATAATCATTTTGCCAACAAATTAACCTCCTAGGATAATTTCATTCCCTTTTTAGTTGTTCTCGATGCAACTAGGTTTCGGTAAGTTCGTATGGAAATTCGACGTAAACCTTTTTTTGAATGCTTTTTACATCAACATTTTCTGTTTTCTTTGAATATTAATCACTTTGCTTCTTGTTATTGTATTGTTTTAAAATATATAGATTTCCTAGCAATGAATTTTTTTAATCAATTTTGGTGTTGTATGCTTATATATAGTAAAGGTAACGGATAATTCTATGCTGCTGTATCATCCAAAACTTTCTTTTCAATATATGTGCGGACGATAAATCATCATTAATTTACTTAAAAATAAATGTATACATATCGTATGCAATCTAAATACGATAAATATGGCCTCATTATTTTTTTTCCGGAGTTCCTATTTTTATATTTAGTTCATCGCAATTTTAACACAGGTAAATACATCACACCGATTTGCCAAATCAACATTTCAGGAGTAAATGTTTCCGAAAATATTTCTAAATATCATTGCAGGCATCTGTATTTGGTCCGTTGATGGTACCTTAACAATATCACCATTCCGGTCAGGAGTGAGGCTCAGATTAACGGCAACAACTTGTAAACTACATATTCTCAAGAACTTCCAAAATAACCCACTTTGGTAAAGTATATATATATATATATATATATATATATATATATATGTATATATATATATATATATATATATTAGGTGTGTGTATGAGTGTGGGTTGACACACTGGGATCTTTAGCCTAAATACAGAGGGCTTTCAAAGAGAAAGTAAACTCTGATTTCAAAGCAGCTATATTTCGCTTGAAAAATTGACCATTTGTCCAATCCTGTCCTTTGAGTCACTATTTAACCCTAAAATATTTGAATTGTCGTAAAAACAACCAACGAACCAACCAGCCAACCAACCAACCAACCAACCAACCAACTCACAAAGGTAAGTGCATGAAAAACACGAAATTTTGTTGAAGATCCCATAAAGCGTTAATGTTTTGAATACAGGAAGTCGATTGTATTTAAAATATATATATTTATACACGGTGGATTTGTTTATTCTATAGATAAGTATATGCCTCTAAGCAGAAAAAATAGCCGAAAGGATAACAAAGCACGAAAACAACCTTGATCTAAAACGATCAGGGAAAAGGAACCGTATCAATGAACCACGGATCAATAATGTGTTTTCTTAAGACTTGGACCATTCTAAATTCACAAGTAAAAAAAAAGCTAGTATTCGTTCGATAGCATCGTCATATTTCTAGAAGAACATTGAGGATGTCACAAATGAATAAGAGGGAAAAATACGAACTATATATACATCAAAACCTTCTATAGGTGTAAAGCACAAGGAAGAGAATGTATCATGACATGAGTAAAGTATAAAAAAAGAAAAGAAAAAGAAAAACGCATGACGCAATTTCTCAAATATGGGCAATAGAATGATTGAAAATGTTCTTAATACTCGCTACTAGAGGTAAACTGCAACACAAGTGTTGTTTTTATTTCTTTACTTATTTGAGATTTTTCACACCAGCGTTAACCGATAGTCTTTAACGGGAGTTTGAGTGACGGCAAGTCTCCTCAAGTCTCCAGGAATCTTATCAATATTCTGGCCTATCTTAAAAATGCTGTAGTTTCGATGATCTCCACTCGTCCTCCTATTTCTAAATACCGTTGTCCCTTTACCAATTCTTTTGATGACAGCACCAAGTGCACCAATTACAATTGGTAACACCGTCACTTTCATAGTTTTTTTCATTTCTCTAAAAGGTCGAGATACCTATCTAACTTTTCGCTTTCTGTCAGTTTTACTGTGTGACTACCCTTCTGGCAAAGTCCATTATTCTTTATTTATTTATTCATTTATTATTATAATCATCATCATCATTATTATCTTTATTATTACTCTTTTGAGAGTTCTTCACACCAGCGTTATCCGATGGTATTTTATAACTGATGGTATATCAATGGAGTCCGAATGATATCAAATCTCTTCCGGTTTATAGGACTCTTCTACGCATTCTAGCTGATCTTGAAATTGCTATTGACCCTAATGTTTTGATTTGACTCTAATATCTAGCATTTTTCTGAGGAGTTGAAGTCTGTTCCGATCACGCTAACAGCAGCTAGTGTGAAAGTCATTTTGATGTTTTATAGTTTGTACAGCTTTCTGGGAAGATATAAGTACTTGCATATCTCTCCTCTTCAAGATCTTAATACTTGCTTATCTCTCCTCTTCATTTTTACTCTGCGGTTCACTGTAACGACAAAATCCACAAGAGGTTATTTTTTTTATTAGCACTAACTACGGTCTTCTATTCAAGATTAAGCGAACCGTCTGAATCTCAAAGTCTCAGACTATTTCATAAGTTACATTTTCTAGGAAGGATTCTGTTTCCTACATGAACTATCTATTAAAATAGTCAAATTTAATGCCGAACACAATTTCTTGAGGATCAAGTTTCCGACATCATCATACTAACTACTTTCACTTATATAATAAACCGTTTCATCGCCGTCACCATATAGATATCACTTGCTATTCTGGAGAGTATTATCAATGATTACTTTGAGAAAAGTGTTCCCTATGGTATTATTTTGTGCTCCTATTAAATGTGATTCAGTTTCTGTCTTGAGGTTACACTTTTTTAGATATGTCAATGTCATGTCATGTACATTTTTACCAGTTTGTCTCCAAAAGTATCCCGAAATTTGTTTATCTACCCATTTTGATGTTCTTAGACTGGTCGTTTATTTTGTACAGGCGGTGGCATATCAATTAGAAGGCATTTTTATCTTTCATTGACCAAACCTTCTATGTCTTGTGTATTGCACATTTTTCTCGTTATTCTTGGAATTACCACCTCCCAGAGAATTCAAACTCCTTTCGCTTCTGTGATTGTTTCTGTTAATATTGTTGTTATTGGTTCTTTTTTTTATTATTGTTATTCTTGTTCTTCTTATTGTTATTTTCCTTATTAGGTGTTATTTCACATCAGTGTTAGCTGATGGTATTTTACTGAAGTGTGAGTGACGGGAAGTCTCCTCAAATCTCCAGAACTCTTCTCAGTGTTCTGGCTGATCTCACCAATGCTATAGTTTGGTGAGTCTCTACTCGTCCTCTTATTTCTAGTCCTCTGGTCCCTCTACCAATCCTTCGGTTACTGTACCAAGCGAACCAATTACAATTGCTATTGTCGTCACTTTCATGTTCCATCGTTTTTTCAATTTTTTAGCAAGGTTCTGGTATTTATCTTTCTTTTCGCCTTCCTTCAGTTTTACCCTGTAGTCAGCTGAAACGGCAAAGTCCACTATTCCGCTGATCCTTTTTTTTGTTGACTATCACTAAGTCTGCTCGTCTGACCGCGATTAAGTAATTCGTTCGTATCTCAAAATCCCAGATAATTTTGTGCATCCCATTTTCCAGGAAGGATTCTGGGTTGTGCTTATGCCATTAGTTTGTTTTATGAAATTTAAACTTTTTGCACCATTCCGAGGATCACCTAGCCCACTCACTTCTGTCTAGTCTTATACTCTCTCTGCGCACATATATTGTGCTAGTTTATTATATGATTGATCGTTTCGTCTCTATCACTGCATACTCTATATCTGCTATTTTTCTGGGTCTTGTGTATTCTTGTTTTGACATTATTATTATTATTATTATTTGAATATTTTCTTATAGCCGTTAGATAGTGGGCTTCCACTGGATTCTGAGGGGCAGCAAGTCTCCTCCAGTCTCTTAGATTCTTCCGAATTGTCTCGTAAATTTAGTAATGCTGCAAACTAGGTTGTCTCGATTCTTATTTTCAGTTTTTCCATTATTTTTCTCAACCTTTTGGGACCCGTCTAAGCGCAACAAGTACAACTGGTATCAACGCCACGCTTATTCTACATAGTTTTTCAGTTGTCTGGCTTGGTCCAACTATGTGTCTATGTTTTCGCTTTCTTATATTCTTTTTCAGTTGTCAGCCGAAACAGCAAAATCCACTTAATAACAAACTTCTTTCTTGTTAATTAAAACTTGGGCTTGTCTTCTGGGTGGGTATCATACACTATCTGGATTTTCACGCCATGAATATCTGGAGATTTGCCTTCAATCTCCACAGGAGTTTCCAAAGTAGTCGAGCTGATTTCAGCTTGTAGAGTAGGAAGAACGATTGTTGACAGGGTACGACCTTTGGAGTGACACTGGGATTACGGGAATGATATAAATACAGGATACCAGACCCGACACGTTACTTTGAACAAGTCACTTATACACAGTTGTGACTTAATGCTTTCTTAACTGTGCTATCCTTTTTCTTTTTTTTTTTTTTTCTACATTTTTCACTAAAGGCATTGCAGATTTTTTTCAAATCCAAATCCCTCTGCCATATTTTAGCAAAATAGTCCAATTGTTTTATTCGGTATTTTAATTCTCTTTCATTCTCTGCAAAATCATAATATTATCTATACACATGAAGTGTTTTATTTTTTACTTTGATGTGGTAAATCAGTAACTCTCTTTTCCTTTTTTAAGCATTTAATTCAGTGGTATTACGATAAAAATAGTACTGGCGTTAAAGATTCTTTCTTGGCGATGCCTCTATGGATTCTTATTGCATCCAAGCTAACCATTCAGGCATATCAAGTCCTAAACACTTATTAACAAAATTAATATGAGGTTTCATTGTATAAGAATAATTTTATGAGAGAAATAATTTAATTCGAAATGAGGTTAGACATTTGAAATTCCCACGAATACACTGAAATCATGGGGCTACGTAATCGAGGAAAGAACTAATATTCTTCAAATTCACAGCCGACAGTAGGAACAAATGCCCCCCCCCCAAAAAAAAACACAAATCACTTCAAGTGTTAGGATCTCTGTTGCTTTATTCTCTATGTTCATTCTTTGAGACAGTGGAATTAGCTGGCAAACGATAACGGACGAAATGTGCGGGGTAGTTTGTTGGTTCATGTTGAAACAAGCTCTACCCTTACCTTTAAATTATTTATCGTTCTTCGATCACAGGAAGGTTTGTTGCCTCGTATTCCACCAAAAGAAAACCAATTGAAAACCTCATCGTCTTTTATTTTCGATCATAAAACGCCCCAAATCAAATCACGTGGATATAATCGTCTGATCAGACCCCACCCCCTACGACATAGATACTCGATTGAGTCTAGCGAACTATGTTGATATCCAAAGTACTTGACTAAGTATATCCTTTTCACAACCAGCCCACTGGATGAGTTATATAACTTTGTGAACCCATTTTCCCGCGTTTTTCTGGCTTTCGGTATTACACAGTTGGACAGAGAAAATTATTAATCAAATTATTCAGATCCTGCAAAACGAGGGTAAACTAACCTATTGATATAATTTCAGATAACCTTTGAATAACAAAACAAATTAATGTAGACGAATAGTGTATTGCTTCGGAATATAAAATTATTCTATTGAATTATCTGCAATAAAATATTTAAAAAAATATTCACCAACGATTTCTCCGATGATATTTTTGTTTTCCAATCGAAAATGACAGAAGCACTTCTTTTTCACAAAGAAATCTCGGTTTCTGAGAAATGGCACAAAGTCTTGTGAAATTCTAGAGCAGAAAATATTTTGAAACGTTTTTTTTTTTTCCGCTTTGTTTTTCAGTTCAGTGATCAACATGAAAGGAAATAGGATATTTCCTAATATAAAATGACACGAATAAAGTTAAAAAAAAAAAAAGAGCAAAAGTAACTGGAAAACTTTAATGGATCATAACAAACATAAGAAATAACAAAATTATATGACACTTTTAGATAAAATACACTGTGTAGTTTATTAGAGAGAATATCCCTTATAGTTCAAACCTCAGCAACAAACACCAGTCAATTTTTGAACATTTTAATATACGAAATAATGATAATACTCATAATAATCTTGTCTCTTCTCAGCATTCTGACCGATCTCAACAATGCTGTAATCTAAATGCTCTTGGTTCCTCCTCTAATTTCCAAAAGTTCCAATTCCTTTTCCAATTCTTTGCGAAACATTACAACCAAACCAACAGTAATTACTGTCGCCGTCACACGCATGTTCTATAGATTATTTTTACTTTTCTTGCAAGGTTTTAATATTTGTTTTTATTTTAAGTCTGTTGTTCAGTGGAACAGCAAAACCACCTAGACGACAAATTCTCTTTTTTTTTCTTTTTTTTTTTTTTTGCTAATTAGCTCTAAGCTTGGTCGTTCTGCTGAGATAAGATGATCTGCTTTAATAGCTAAATCCTAGAAAATTTTATGCCTTTTATTCTGTTGGACGGATTCTGGTTTGTGCATATAAAATTTTTAAGTCTGGTTAACTTTTAATCTTTTTCACAATTTCTAGTGGATCTCCATCAAATCTTGCCTCGTCTTGTACTCCATCAGAGCTTATTTGCAGCTGACAATTACTGAATGATTAATCATTTCATCTCTTTCTTTGGCCCATTGGCCTAATGAGTAGAGTGTTCGGCAATGGTCCGAAATACTGGGGTACACACCCAAAGACTCAAAAAAAGGTACTCGAAACCGCCTTGCTAAACATTCAGAATTATAAGGTAGACCTCGGTGTAGTAGCTATTGAAAAGGGAGCCTTCTGGTTGCTCTCAACTATAGTCACCAAATTTACTCACTGTTCTTTGTTTTATAGTTGATGTTTTCTTTAACATAATCAGTAATTTCAGTGTTTTTAGCTGCTATTAGTAAAGATTCAGTATCTCTTTTGAGATTTACCATACTTAGCCTATAACTGTTATTGTGCTTTTTAAAACCTGAGCTATTTAGTGTCATTGTTGTATTTTATTTTGGCCGACTTTTTAAGAATATAATATTTGTCCTCCTGTTGCTGCTATGTGGTTTCGATAAAATGTTTTGCTACGAAACTAGGAATATTATTTTATCTTTCTATGTTAACTCATCATATCTTCTGTACATTTCCAGTTTCTTTATTAACATTTTAAATTATTATAGTATTCTATTAAATTTAATAGAACTATAATGTTCGTATTCAAACTTGAAACAAATAGAAATATTATTTAAAAATTCAGTCCCTGTGAGTTTTAACATCAGTTACAACAGTAATTCTTCTTAGATCTTTAGGATTCTTCTAAGTATCCAAAGTGATTATACGTGTGGTTAGCTTGATTTCAATTCTTTCACTATTCCCCTGTTCTTTTAATTACATGTCTACGTTCTTGGGACTTTTCCAAGTGTGTTATCTACAAGTGCTATCACGGTCAGTTTCGTGTTCCACAATCAGAGTACACTAGATAACGATAATATTTGTCACTGCCTCCCACCAGACAGGACTTGAAACAAGGTCAAAAGCCCGAAGGCAAATTAAAGTGGGGATAAAGGGGAGGGGAAGGTCGGGAATGAGCCGAGACTCGAACCCTGCTAGTCATTGACCCACAAAGTGCAATGTGGATCTAATGAGTCAAGCCGTATCACGGACCTAAATCTAGGTCCGGGCACGTATGCCCGCATATAGCTTGAACTAGACCGTGAGGTCTAGGGCTATACAAGGGGTCTGAAAAGCAGTTCGCCCACCCGAAGGTTGCCCAGCCTAAGCTGGGGCCCTATTCGGCGCCGAGTCTGCTCTTGGTTTTGATCGCCCATCCGGCACGAATGCCAGACGGCCCAGCTAAAAGGCCGAGAAACGATGTACACTAGATAACGATTTCTTTTATTTATCCAAATTAGAAACTGTATTTGGTCTTTGAGTTTTGATTGGGTATTATTTTTTGTACTCCTTGCATGATTTTCACACATATTTTGACGTATTTTTTCATTTAAATTTGACTGACAGAACGTCACTTTGGGTCTCCTGGATTGGTCTGAGTATCCTAGTTGATCTAAATAATGGTGTGGTCTGTAGGGCCTCTATTCTTCTGCTTATATCTAGTTCACCTAGTTTTCCTTCCAGATATTTGAATTCGTTTTCAAGGGCATCACTTACAATTGGTATCATTATTATTTTAAAGTTCCACAAATTTTTCAACTGTCTAAGATCCGGATATTTGTCAGTCATTTAGGTTTATTCTTTTTTCACTCTGTGATCATCTGGAATGTTAAAATCCATTAGACAAAACGTTACTTTCATCTTCTCATTTAATATTAGATCTGTTCCTCTGAACAGGACTGAGCGATCCAATTGCATATTCAAGTGTAAGAGGATTTTATGGGCCTAATTTTCAAGGATAGATTCTGGTTTCAGCATATATCATTTACAAGCATGGTCAAGCGTTAGTTTCTTGCACAGTTCCCCGTGGATAACCGTTTCAAAAACAAAAATAGCTACAAATGACATAACATTAAATGGCATGTTTCACAAATTTTTAGCCCCTGGACAAGACCAATTTATTTATCAGCAAAAGAAATTCTGGAACTAGAGGAGCACAGGTTTGCTTATATGTCCGATTGTCCCGCTTATTCAAAAGGAGGTAAAAAGATAAAAGGAATATGCTACCTTTACTAGGAGAGACTACAAACAGGTATATGACCTGAAGCCAAAAACATGTGAAATAGATTGTTTGTAAAATGGTTAAAATCTCGGAAGAACGAATAAACTTGAGTGCTATGAGAAACTGGAGAGCAGAACTAACTGCCAGAAGACAAACTCGAGCAGTGGTACCAATCCCAAAAAGCATATCTCACGGAACCACATTATCGCCACTTCTGTGTCTTAGTAGCAATGATTCCTCTAAATTGTATGCTAAGAGAAGACAAAGATAGTTGACGATGTAAAAAATCGCGAGAAAAGTACTTGAATGATATTAAGATATATGCAAGAATTAAAAAAGAAATAGATTTCCTAATACAAACACTTCCACAAGATGTAGGAAATGATTTCAGAATAAAAAAAAACACAATGAAAAAAAGGAGAAATTGAACAACCCGATTAGAAATGCAAGCGGAAGTTGAAAATGGGCAAGAGATATAAATTTGTTCATACTGACCAATGATTTTAGCTCAAACCCGTATCTCTCAAAGAAAAAAAAGATGCATGAAATTTGTAAAGAGACTGAGATGACCCGAATCTCAGATCTCTATTTAATTAACAATAGCAAGTTGATACTGTCCTTCAAAAAGTAAAAAAAAAATGTAGATAAAAGGCGAAAAACAAAACAAATACCCAGATCTAGCCAGAAAATTGAAGAAGATGCGGAAGATAAAGGTAATAATGAAAGCAATCGTAATTAGAATAGCCGGAACTGTCCCTAAGAACCTAAAAAATAACTAAGAGAATAAGATATCAAGACTAATCATATCAAACGCTGGTGAAAATCTGTTACGATACGTAGAAGAGACATGGGCGGCTAAGTTGATTTCCTCTTTCTCTCTCCTTCTCTCTCTCTCTCTCTCTCACTATCTCAGATTTACGTGAAAAACTACCAGTTTAAAACTGGTACATGAAAATCACATGGAGTAAATAATAACAATAATAATAAAGGCGAGACACGACTGTGTGGGCAAAGTGATCCACTGGGAAATGTGCAAGAAATTTAGTTTTGACCATACAAACAAATGGTATATGCACAACCCAACACCTGTCCTAGAAAATGACACGCATAAACTCCTATGGGACTTTAATAAACAAACGGATCACCTAACCTTGTCCAGAAGACCAGACCTTATAATAAACAAAAAAAAAAGAGAGAATATGCATAATTGTTGACTTTCCTGTCTCGGCGGACCACAGAAGAAATCTGAAGGAAAATGAAAAGAAAGATAAGTACCTCGACCTTGCTAGAGAATTGAAAAGGCTGTCACGCATGAAAGTAACGATTGTGCCAATTGTGATTAGTGATTTAGGCACAATAACTAAAGGATTATTAAAAGGCCTGGAAGACATGGAAGTTAGCGGACAGGTAGAGACTATCCAAACGACAGTATTGCAGAGAACGGCCTGATTCCTGAGACGAGTCCTGGAGACTTGAGGAGACTTGCTGTCACCCAGACTCCTTTAGAAAACCATCAGCTAACGCTGATATTAAAAACTCTCAAATGAGTAAAATAATAATAATAATAATAATAATAATAATAATAATAATAATAATAATAATAATACAGGATATAATTAACAAAAAAAAGAAAAAGAAAAGGGAACCTGTCAAACAGTGGACTTTACTGTCCCGATTGAAAATCAAAGAAAACGAAAAGAGAGAAAAGTCTTTAAACCTTGCCAGAGAACTAAAAAAAACTGTGATGGAACATGAAAACGACGGTGATACCAATTATAATTGGAGCACTTGGAATAGTCCCCAAAGGTTTAGAAAAGGAAAGTGACGGTGATACCAACAGTAACAGGTGCGCTACAGTCAGCAAAGGATTAGTACAGAAATTGGACGATTAGAAATAAAAAAAACGAGTGGAGACCATGCAAACTACAACATTATTAAGATCAGTGAGAATAATGAGAGGAGTCCTGGAGACTTGTAAAGACTTGCTTTCACTCAAACTCCATTGTGTAACTATCACATAGCCCTGGGGTGTACCCTTCGTTAGATATTCGGGACCCTTTCTGAATCGGACCAGAGAAGAACTTGAGCAAATTGATCAAAGAATGAGAAAACTAATAACCATGCATAAAGCATTGCATCCAAGACACGAGTTTGACTGATTTAATGTATCAAAAAAGGAGGGAGGAAGAGGACTTGCCATCATTGATGACAGCGTAGATGCATCGATACAACGACTCGAGGAATACATAGAAGAGCACGAAGGAAGACTGATTAGAGCTAGCAGAAATGACACTGACAACACGAAGACGAAGAGAATGACAATAACTAGGAAACAAAAATGGAAAAAACAACAACTCTATGTCCGTTTTAAAAGACTAATAAACAACATCTATAACGACAAAATCTGAAAGTGGCTAATAAATTGAAACTTTAAGAGAGAAACAGAATCTCTTCTAATAGCAGCACAGACAACGCCATAAGAACCAATCATATCAAAGCGAGAATAGATTAGACGCAACAAAATAGAAAATGTAGTTATGTGGTGATAGAGACGAAATCATCAATCACATAATAAATGAATGCAGCAAGTTAGCACAGGAGGTGTATAAGACTAGGCACGACTGGGTGAGCAAGGTGATCCACTGTGAGATGTGGAAGAAAATGAAATTAGACCATGCGTACTAATGGTATATGCACAACCCAGTGCCTGTCATAGAAAATGACACACGTAAACTCCTATGGGACTTTGATTTACAAACAGATCTCCTAATCTCGGCCAGAAGACCAGACCTTATAATAATAAATAAAACAAGAAAACTTGCCAAATTGTGGATTTTGCGGTCCACACAATATAACTGAAAGAAAGTGAAAAGAAGGATAAGTACTTCGACCTTGCTCGGGAATTGAAAAAAACTTTGGAACATAAAGGTGACAGTTATACCAATCGTGATTGGTGCTTTCGTTACAGTAACTAAAGGATTATTAAAGGGATTTGGAAGACATGGAAGTTGGAGGACGAGTGGAGACCATCAAAACTACAGTATTATTTAGAACAGCTAGAATACTGAGAAGAGTCCAGGAGACTTGAGAAGACATCCTGTCACTCAAGCTGCCGTGAAAAACCTTCAGATAAAACTGATGAGAAAAACTCTCTAGGATTAAATAATGATATCAACTCATGTCACATTAGCACACAAAATTTATGCAAATGCTTATAACATAAAATGAATCCAAGAAAGTGATTACGATAACTGTAATTCGGCATCCAGTATACGTCTCTAGAGTGATCAGCATCAGACTACAGTTTTGCTGAGATTATCCGTTTGCTGGTGAGTACATAACATAGAATATAACTTGTCTTCCCGTGAAAGGTCCTTTTGTTATTTATTTTCACATCGTTCAGCACCTTAGGCGGGGAAGAATCAAGAAACGGTCAATGGAACAAGTTGTAGCTAATATGTTCTTTGAGAAACAGTGAATCATTCTGTTCTCCAAACGAGAAAACAGAGGGTGGATTTACAGATAACCTGATATTTATACCTGTGTAAACAGATGTTGGCTTAATTTCTAGATATAAGCCATAATCCGTATTCTGTCGAAGATGTATGGCAATTGACTAGTGAATAATACAATATTCAGATTACTATAAGATGATTAATCCATTTCGGCCATTCAATTTATGATTTCTACCTGCTGAAATCATCTCTTATGACTGTCTGTAAATACTGAAAACAAGATATTGACACGAGACATTGACAAACCATTCATGAGATAAAAAAGTTTTATTCTTTGTATTGAGGTTAGATAATTTAGATCTATAAACAAAAAAACATATCCCTTTTCACTTCCGCCTCAGGGTAGTCACTCTTCCTACACCCCAACGTCAGTACCTGTATTACACACAATTTATAAGTCTTGATGCAGTTACTATAAACACTAACTGAAAGGTTGCAACACCCTGGTGGCCAATCAGAAAACTACAGTATGTTGTTTATTTCTGGAATTTCATAGAAGCACTACTAGTTGTGAATTCATGTCTTTATTTGGGTTTACTATGAAAGATTTGGCCAACCAGTCCTCGACTCTATATTTGGTGGGGCGACTAATAAAGCATGTATAGGTATAACCCAGAATTTTGAGCATGAAATATTGAAGTCTGCTTATCTTCCAGATTAACTTGTACGCAACTATATACAGTTATTACGGAATAATACGAAAGAAAATAAATAATATCTAAAATCACAATTTGTTATTATGAATAATGATAAAAAAACAATCAAATAATAAAGCAATGAAAACATTTTAAAACTGGACATAAATACTTTCTGAAGAGATAAATGGCTGAGGAAAGGATTGATTGATTGATTGATTTGCATGTCAATCGGTCTCGGGTTATTTCATGCCAAAAGGTTAGGGAATAGCGTTAATTATACGTTTATATTTACATTGTGTTTGTAGTTAAAGAGTTCATTGTTTTATTTATGCTTTTTTTTGGTTGGGGTTAAATACATTGTAGTCAGTTTGTGGGAAGTGTTAGGCGTTGAATGCCCCATCTTTCTCGCTAATGGGTCGCAGTGGTTGGGGATAGTAAAGTGTACCCAAATAAATAAAAAAATAAATTACTTTATAGTACGGGACTGAGAAAGTCTGTTGGTAATTATTTTGTTTCGTGCGTTGTAGTAGATGTCATTATCGTAGGTATTAGAAACATTTATTATGGTTCTTACCCCATTAAGTTATCGTCCTCCTTGTTTGCGGAAGGCTACAAGAAAATTACGGAAGAAAGAATAGGAAAAAGACCAAGGCACCTTTTAAACTCAAAAATGTATTTCAGAGATTAAATATTCTGTAGGTGGGAAATCTTCCTGAAAACAGTTGATATATCGATGTCTTTCAGTGAGATATGTTTGGCATTGCCAGCTTGCTTGCAGCAGACTGTGCCTGCTGCGATGCACTTGGACTTGACAAACAAGTGCGCTACCTTGCTAGCAGCCGATTAAAAGAAGATCCTTTTAGTAGAAGCGGTGAAGGCTGAAGTTTTGGAGACAATTTCTCTTTAACATCAGGAAGGCATTTTCTTTAGCCATGCACCGTTCTTGCTTCCTGTCAGAGGTTTCTAATTTATCTTATTTATCTTTTATTTTTTTTATTTTTCTAACCCCAACAATAGATTGCTGAGATCTATAATTGAAATGTAGTGTTGAATGGTTTAAAACGTTATCAAAATATCATTGTGTCATCTAGTTTGATTTATGAATGATGAAACAGAGCCCATTTAAAAAATATGGCTTTGATTGGACGAAAAATCATATGATCTGATGATCTCTTATGTTTAGAAGAAAGATGAATTTAGTTGGTGAGAAACAATCGACTCTATCTATTGAATCATACATCTCTGTTCAATGATTTCTCATAGGCTACGGTAGACAATGAAAGAAAGGTTTTAAGAAAATAATAGATAAATTATGTGCACATAAAATGTGTTCGTATTGTTATTTATCGTCCCATTAGAGAAGAACTTAGAATAATGGGAGATGGCAAAAGCGAAAACAAATAAGAACAATGATGGGGACACAAAAGAGATAAAGGAACCCGAAGGCAATGACATGACAGATGACGAATGAAGTAAAGTGAGAAAATGAGCACTGGGAGATGATAAAGTAAGGACTATATATACTCTGACTGAGTATATAACTGTTGTGTTCTGTTTAGTGAACACAAGTAGTATTAATAATAAGACAAACAACGATATGGGAGGGAAATAGTTATATTTACAGGAAAGAGTATTTACAAGAGAGAGACTGTTAGTAATAAGAACATAGGATTAGTGATAGAGTAATGATATACTTCAACAATAGGAACGGATCTTCTGGTCTGACTCGTCGGCTTATCCTTCCCAGACTGATCTCCGCTACCGCCATATATGGCAGATGGAACTGCTCATTATGCTGAAAAGGTAGGTGATACCCAAAAATAACCAAACCTAGAATATTAATAACTCTGAAAATTGGTGTTCTGTTGACCAGCCAATTTCCTAAAAAGAACATAGATTGATTGAAAACTAGGCCGGCCAGAGCAGAAAGAGTATAACAATGATTTTAAGTATTTCTGTCAACTACATTTAAGTTGCCTGTAAAGATATTTAACCTTAATAGATAAAATCACGATGATTTAGTGTGACATTGAGTGTGTACATTGAACTTCACATAACTCCAGAAATGCAGTTTCGTGTCATACCCAGGGTATCCCTGTTTTAGCGGAGAAGTTACCTCTCTGCAGGGGATACAATCCGCTTATGATAAGACCCACCGAGAGGGTAGGGTTTAGAAATAAATAAAGCAATTCTTTAAAAATATTTGAGGACAGTGAAACAAATATCGTTAGGTAATTTGTAAAAGCAAAATACATTAAAATGGAACCAATGGACATAACCGGACAGGATAGAATATAAACGTTATTATTATAGCACACAAAGCGGGTCAAGGAACCCATAAATAATATTCACTTGTGTTTAAAACCCTAAATGAAGTAGTAAACTCACCTTTAAAAGGAATAATTTCATTTTCAAAAGGATGTAAGAAAACTAAAACTGAACCAATAGAAATGAAGAGCCACAATCGCAAATTAAGATAAAGAAAGAGATTAAAAATCTATGATAAAAACTTTTCGTTGTGGCTAAATTATCAAGGGAGATAATTGAGAAAATAAGAATATTGTCAAAAAAGGAAAGTAAATATAATATAAAAAGTAAAAAGAAATGACAGAATAACTGCAAAGGAAATACTAAAACAATGTTTTCAGGTACAAGCATAAAGAAAGAGATAAAAATGAGAAAAAAATTTACAAACACTTTTGTAACTAACAAGAAAAATCTTCTACAGGGAAATCAGAAAAACAGTGAAGCCTGTAGAAAGAAGAATCGAATGACAATTGATGATATAGGGAAATATGAAATGAGAATATGAAAAGAATTATAACTGTGATACGGAATGGATGTAAATCACCTAACAGAAGTGCAACGAAGAACAGGAAAGGAACAATATGGGCATCAATGAAGTTCAAGGAACGTTAAAAAAGAATTTTAAAACCCCAATATGAGATAAGATATATAACACCTGATTAAATTCTTTTCCATATATGCAAAAACCTTTGACAGACCTTTGTCTTTGAGACCATCAATAAGAATAAGTAAAACTCAGAACAGTTAATCGAAAAAAATATTATTTACTACTTAGAACTGCTGACACTGCTAACCCTAATATTAACGATCAATTGTGTTTATCAATGACCTACAAAATACGTACATTGATTTTCACAGAAAGAATATATAAATTCCAAGAAACCAATATCATTCTCCCTAAAGAGAAAAAAGTAAGAAAGATTTTATTTTTTGCAAGGATTAAACATTGATCAAAAGTATGTTGCTCAAAACATTGATTAAAAGGATACTATGCAAAAGTAGAGGTGCCCGTGGTGTAATGGTTATCGCCGTAGGAAATGGTGTCACGAGTTCAAATCCTGGACGAGACTGATTACATTTACCATAGCACTAATAGAAAGGGAAAGGTCTGAATCCAATTATTCTCCCTCCAGCTATGAGTAAATAGTAGGACAGACTATATTCTTCAGCCTTGGTAAGGCAACTAGTCTAGGAGAAGGAAAACTCTGAATTCAAACCTGTTAAACTACGCTTAAAAACTGACCTTGTGTCATATCCTGTCCGAGTGAAGGGGTTGGTAAATATGGCTATGCAAAAGTAGTGTTAAATAAAATATCAACAAAAAAAAAAAAAAAATACAAAAAACACTGCTGTTCAAAAAAAGAGTCTGAGCACAACATGGATAGAGTGTTACTTTGGTTTGACGTCTGACTTTTTTTTTTTTAATGGGATATAAACCTTCTTGGGTTATTCAATGCTAAGTCCATGTAAAAAAAAACACAGCAACTGGAGGAATAAACGTGTTAATTATTTTCCTAAGAGTATTCTTTCTAACATGAACGTAATAGCATGATTGGAGTTCATATTCATTTGCCACAATGTCACAGTCCAGTATATTAGCCTTCAATCCACAGAGATTCCTTCCTTGCATGAAAAAACAATTGAAATAAATTGCTACTGATCTGACATTGTTGGTTATTTAATGCCAAATTCTCTTTATAAGTAAAGTTAGTAAAGTTGGCGACCTTAGTCGGGGGTGACCCAAAGGCTCTCTTTTTAATAGCTACTAAACCCTGTTGGCCTAGTGGTTAGAGTGTTTGTCAATGGTCAAGGAGACCTTGGTTCAAGCACAGGTCGCGTCATACCAAATACTTTAAAAACGGTACTCGATACCTCCTTGCTTAACACTCAGCAATGGAAGGTACGTATTGCGGGTAAAGCGGAGAAATCCAGGGAAAGGAGTAGTCGCCTACCCAACACCTAGGTGTTGTAGGTATTGAAAAGGGAGTCTTCTGGTCGCGCTCGACTACGATTGTCAACTTAATTTTACTTACACCCAGTTGTAGGGAAAGACGCTACTCCATTCCCTGCATTGCTCCACTTTACCTTTGATCCTTACCTTATAGTGCTGAGTGTTAAGCAAGGCGGCATCAAGTACCTTTTTTTTTTAGTCTTTGGTATGATTCGATCTGGGATTGAATCATGATCACCCGGACCATTGGGGAGCACTCTATTTATTTGGCCAGTGGACCGGTTAAATTGTATTTATATATGCATATTAAATATTTTATTTCTAAACATATTATGTTAATAACATTTTAAAAGAGCCAGAGCTATGTTTTGCACGCAGTTAATTTTGTTTAACTATTTATATTTAATACGAATAATTCTATCAATAATTTGTTTGCACTCAGTTAAATGTTTTTAAGTATTGCTATTTAACACTAACAATTCAATTAACATCAGTCATCTGTTTACAAACAGTTAAATGATCAATCGATTCTATTTCAAACATTCAATAAACAAGATTTAAAAATAAAAGCAAAATATTTCTTTTTTTAATTCTCTGAAAGTATACTCTGCATTGTAAAGAACTGATTGATTGATTTATTGAAAAAATATCTCACCAACTGGTGGCAAATCAGATAGAGTATTCAAGCCTTCACCAAAAGACTGCTATAAAATTTCTGGTAGTTGAGACGTGCAAACCATCTGAAATTTACAGAAAAAATGTATGATGACTACGAAAAACCACGTTTTATTCGAGAAAATCACTCTATATATGTATGAATGAAAAAGATCGATTTATCTTATAAGCGTAAGTGTAAAAGTCATTTCATGGAGTTGACTATCAATAATGAATTTCATGCTGACAATCATCTGAAGCACGAACAGATCCTTTATTTCCTTGAAAAAATGTACAAGTGTAAATAGCACTTTCTACTGCCAACTCCCTTATCAAAATTTACCTTGTTTATTTAATAACGATCCTAATACTACCTGGATAGTAAGTAGAGTAAAAGACAACGTTTCATCTTAGAAATTCCTAATTGTTGTAATATTTTGAAAACTTGAGCCTCATTTTAGGCAGCTCGGGCGGCTTTCAGAATAGTTATGAAGGTGATGAACCACTTTAGATAGTGAAATGTCGATCTGGCCCGACATTTTCTGCCTGCTTATAAGCGGATATGCTTATATGGCTTTGAGCACAGACTCGAAATCTACGTTTTTTTAGGCCTATCAAGCCTTTTCTGGTCGTTGAGATTTTCGCAACTCAAGTGAAAAGTCTGAATTCTCAGGTAACTGTACTGGGATCAACTGCCCCTTGATCTTTCGTTCAAAATTTTTTTGGTTGTTTTGGCTGCGCCATGGTCCAGTTCGAACTCATAAAACATTAGTTCCTGAACGTTTCACGTTCATCTGTGGGGCTTTCCAATCTCACGAGATATAAAGCAATGCACAGAATTTCAGCACACCAACAACCAAGATACTACCAAGCATAATGGGTACTTACCAAGGCTAGAACTGCTTGAGTCACGTGATATACACAAGCCAAACTAGTTCACACGAAGATATTGCAAAACATTTGACGCCGCATAACAACAATATACAACTGGAGAAATAAAAAGTCATAGAAATATGATTTAATATATAGTACTCAAACATTCATTGATGAAACTTCACCTATCAAATACACAGTGTTTCAACTGATATCACGAGTAAGATAAAAAGCAATAGAAATAAGATGAAAATGGTACATAGGAAAAATTAATTGATAATGGTTCGTCTAAAAAATTACAGTAACATTACTTTTAACACTGTTAGGGTAATATTCTAATCAGTGTTATTAAAAGTTATGGATTGTTTATGATCTAAGGAAGAAAAGAGTAAAAAGCCATTTCTTTTAATTTAGTTTATACAATATCATTTCGTTGAGATACTTTTGGCATATTAAAATGTGAATAAGAAGAATAAACTTTGTAAATTCACAAACAGTTCATCAGTGCAGTGTAAATTTCCAGTAGTCAGCTTTTATAGACTGACAGTCAGACAGAGAGACAGTAAGTCACTCAAAGAATAACCTTCCAATACCAAATGGCACCCACATATCTGGCATTTTATAATCATTTATTTTCCCCTCAAAGTTCTATTTATTTCTGATCGGAAATTATAAATGATATATACTAATATAATCGAATATATTCCTGTGGACATAATGAAATAAAGAAAACGATATTTTTCTTTTAATTTGACTTGGACTATGACATTTTGTTGACAAATTTCATTAAATGGACTTTTTGGAAATTGACAAATAATTAATACACAGAGAACGCAAATATTTAATTAGATCTTACATCTTACAGATCAATAGTGAAATGTTTCAAAGATAATCCTGTCACCTCTATTATTCTGTTAGGCATTAATACTTATTGTAAATTAATTGATGATGCAGTTTTTGGATATCGCGTATCTGATAGTTTTTCTGATCAGTTTTTCTTTATCGATAAGGTAAAAGTGTTTACCAAATGTTAATATGAACTAAACATTTTATATAAGAAACACTTTAGAAATTTGGTGATGATATCACTTCGTATTTTGACTAATAAAGGTATGTTGCCCAGTCGGCTGAATCTGTAGAACACACCGACCGCTTCTCGGTAGAGGGTAAAGACATCCTTTCCAACAAGTGTCCAAGATATGACACTAAGCGACCTGATAGTGACGTTCCAGTAAAACTGAAGCTTTGGGAAATGCTGATTATCTCTTCATTGCCATCGCTCCCACGTCCACTTTGTCTCGGGGTGGTAGGGTTCTATCTATTGGTCAAATAGAAGTGAACAGCGTACTTATGCTAAAGTGAACTGTATGAAATAGGACTGTTTTTGAATAGAAGTGAACTGTATACTTATGCTAAAATGGATTATTTGAAATAGAACTGTTTTGACATTTAACTACTGTGTTTAACGGTTTGTAAAAAAAAATATCATCATCATCCTCATCATCATCATGTTACGCTGCTAGCACGGATCTCCCCAACCCTCTATGGTCCATCGCTCCCGTCAGGACCCTTAGGTTACACCTGGTATCGGCACAGAGCTTGTCTATATAGGTTCTGCGTGGTTGTCCTGCCTTTGCTCGTGATAGGGTCCACTGAAGTGTGTCGCTTGTGAGTTTACCTTTACATCTCCTACAGTGTTCCGCATGTTGGGTTCGTCTAACTTAGATAGTTTTCGTGATGGGTGGTAGATGGCCGTAGAGCTGCTGTTTTGTGAAGTGCTGCACCCGAGACTTGTGCAATAATACTAGTAGCATACTTGGGTAATTGCCATTAAGCTTTTTCTCCATATATTTAGTTAGCGTCCATGTAGTGCATCCATGTAGCAGTATTGACACAACAGCCGCTTTGAAAAAATTGCATTTTATTTTATCAGTCAGTTCTGACTTTCATATGACTGATAGCCAATCGATTACAGTCCAAGTCTTTGCTAGTCACGTGTTGATGTCTTTCTCGGTTGATGAGACACTGCTTCCTGGGTAGGTAAACTCCTCCACTAGTTTCAGAGACCTACCATTTCGTGTGGAGATGTTGACTCTTTGATGAAAGCACATGTATTCCATCTTTTCTGCGTTGACATGGAGGCCTATGCCAGCAGCTGTTCGTTCCAGACTATGTCATAGGGTTTCCGTTTGTGCGGGGGTATTTTTCAGAAGAGATACGTTATCGGTGTAGTCCGCGTCCGTAATTGTTTGAGCGTGGTATCTTCTGCTTCTTTCCTTTGCCAGCTTGAAACCATTATCTTTCATTATATCAATTGACGTTCTAAGGACGTATTCTAAGCAGATGAAAAACTGGTATGGGGCTAATGTATCTCCTTGCAGCATATCTGTTACAATTTCGAAGTAGTCTGTGTTTTCATCCGGGTAGAGGTCCTTTATTTTCGTGTTTTTATTGAGCATCGATGGTCCGAAAGTTACGCATGAATATATCACGAAAATTTTTAGCAATCATTAAGAAATCAAACTAGGACAGTTTTTGCAAGAAGAACTCGACTCAATACCTAGAAAAATTAAAAATAGGAAATCAGCAGGACTTGATGAAATACCCCCAGATGTATGGAAGACTAGAGAATTCGACGACATACTGCCCCGACACTGTAATGCCGTATATAACCAAAATATAAAACACAGATCGACTAAGGAATGCATCCAACCCTTCCCTAAGTAGGGTGAACTTGAAATAGCCAAGTACTACCGAGATATAACCCTTACACCCATAGCGACCAATATCTACAATGCAACTACATAGGACCCAAATTTGAGAAGATACTTATGAAGAATCAATACGACATTTGGAGAAATAGATCCATGACATCACAAATTTTGATTATCAGTTGAATTCTAGAAGGTGTAGGTGTAAAAACACTTGATGCAATCATATTATTCATCGACTCCTCCAAGGCCTTTGACTCCATGCACAAAGGGAATATAAAGCAAATACTTCACGCCAACGGCCTATCCAAAGAAATCGTCGCAGCCATATTTATGCTATATAGAAACATGGAAGTAAAGGTCCGCTCCCAGGATGGAGACACAGATTACTTCGATATGGTAGCTGGTGTGCAGCCAGGAGTTATATTAGCCTCATACATCTTTTCATCTGCCTAGACAACGTGCTTAGAACGTCTATTGATAGAATAAAAGATAACGGTTTCAAGCTGGCAAAGGTAAGAAGCAGAATATACTCTGCTCAGACAATTACGGAAGCGGACTAGGCCGATAACATATCATTTCTTACAAATACACCTGCACGGGCAGAAACCCTACTACATAGTCTGGAATGAGCAGCTGTGTGCATAGGTCTTCGTGTCAACGCTGACAAGACAGAATACATGTGCTTAAATCAAAGAGCCGACAACTCCACACTAAATTGTGATTCTCTGAAACTAGTAGACAATTTCACCTTCCTAAGAAGTTGTGTCTCATCAACCGAGAAAGACATCAACACGCAAATAGCAAAGGCATGGACAGCTATTGATAGACTATCGGTAATATGGAAATCAGACCTGACTGATAAAATAAAACGCAGTTTTTTCAAGTAGTGGTCGTTTCAATACTGGTATATAGATGCACAACACGGACGCTAACTAAATGTATGGAGAAAAAGCTTGGCAGTAATAACACAAGATATTTCGAGCAATATTGAACAAGTCCTTGAAGCAACCCCCACAAAACAGAAACTGTATGACCACCTCCCACCCATCTCGAAAACTGTCCAATTAGAGGAACCAAACATGCGGGACATTTCTAGAGAAGCAAGGACAAATTCATAAGCAAAACACTCCTGTGGACCCCTTCATATGGAGGAGCAAAGGCTGGACGACCAGCTAGAACCTATATAGAACACCTCTGTGCAGATATAGGATATAAATTTGAAGACCTCCCGGGAGCAATGGACGATAGAGACTGGTAGCGAGAGAGTGTCTGCGAGATTCGTGTTAGAAGCGTAACGATGATAACATTTACCCAACTTCTCTAATCTAGACACAATATCCCATTTTAACTGGAATAACGCCTGTATGAATTCAGATTTTTTTCACCGAGGATGGGTGTCTAATCTTTATATAGTATTCACTGCCATTGAAGGGAGATAATTAACAACAAATATTTCTTTGAAAATATATACGTTTTTGTTTTATTGTCTTATCATTTATTTTTCAGAGTTGTTATAAAGAGATTGTCATTAAAGACCTTCAGTGAAAGTACTTTGCTTTTGGTCTTTCTTTCTTTGTCGAAATGTAACGAGATTATGTTCTATTTCTTCGGTTTTTTTAAGGTCCCCGGTCTCTTTCGGGCTCCTTCACCGCTGATAAATCCTGGGTAACTTCCTGGCATTCGTATTTACCAAAACCCTTTGCCACAGATAGAATGGAACACAAAGTCAATTTTTAAAGAGTACAACTGGTTTGAATTTAATGTTTTCGTTCTCCTAGAATGATTGTTTAACAAAAGAGACTGCCTGCTTAACCATTTTACTAATAGCTATAGTAATAACAGATGGATTTATGTTGTTTGGAAAAGCATGAGCGTGAGGTGAAATCCAAACAGCTTCGTCCAGGGTTTGAACTCGAGTCAAAGATTCAATTGTTTATGAAAATAATCATTAAGCTAAGCACGCCCCTTTTTCGATGTAGGTTACAAGAAGTCTTGTATTCAATGGAGTACAAAGGATGAAATGTGAAGCAATGGAAAAGAAAATACAAAAAGTACTTTTTAGAATAGTACGATAAACAAAAATGTTGTAAATATTAAAAGAAAAATAAATTGAAACTATTAATTTCTTAGCAATAGTTTTGCGCCAATGATCCCGGAGGCCTCGGTTCGATCTCTGGTCGAGTCATGCCAAAGACATTATAATGGTCGTTGATGCGTTCTTGTTTAACACTCAGCAATATAAGATACGTATCAAGGGCAAATTGGAGAAATACAGGGAAAGGAGTAGCGCCCTCCCCTACACTTCGGTGTTGTAGCTTTTGAAAAGGGAGCCTTCTGATTCGACCTCGAGTACAGTCGCCAACTTTACAACTTTACTGTGATATATTAAAATCTATAAGCGATACAAAGACTAACTAAAATAACAGTGAGCTTCTAACCATGTTGACCAAACATACGCAGATTTAAATTGGTGTGGTCTCTTTTTTAATGGCATATCAAGCTTCCTGAGTTACTTAATGCCAAAGTCACCTAATAGAAGATTTTTACTGGAGCATAAGGGGGTTCATACCTTTCCTCCCATCGGTTGGTCAAATAAAACAGTTTAATCATCTATTATACTTAGAATAATTTAACCGTGTGCAAAAAGTTGATTACAATCCAGTTGACTACTACTGCAGAATTCACCAATTGCATTTCTACAGATAGGAAAAACCTTCCCCGCAACGACTTCATCCATATGACATTAAACTACGTCAGATTGTGAGGCTCTAGCTTTAGAGCTACGGGGAAAATGGAGTACCCTTTCATTTCCATTGCTCCCAGGTCCACTCTGTCCCACAATTGTAGAATCTTAGAAGGTGCTATGTATGGGTCAAAAAGAAATGTCTGGCATTTTAACTGTGTGCAAAGAAATAACATATGTTGAATCACTTTGTTATTAATAGAACTCTTAACTGAGTATGAACAAATCACTGCTGTTTAATTGAAATGTTAGCTATACTTGGTAATGTTAACTGTGTGCTAAGGAATTATTAAAGTCTAATTGAATTATTAGTGTTGATTAGAAATACTTGGAACTTTTTGAGAATGGGTCTAAATAAAATTGTTAGTGTTACATACTACTGGTTGGAACTATTCAACCGTGTGCAAATAAAACTTTGTCAGATAGCAATTTTTCTTCTTTTTTTTTATAACTTACCTCCATAGAATAACTTGCCTCCATAGAATCTCTTCCTCATCATTATTGTACATACATCACTTTTCTCCTGATCGGCTTTCTGTAGGTTTTTTCATATTGGTGACTGTTGCGTGTCAGAGATGAATGGGTATAAACCATGGTTAAATAAATTCTAGTGCGACTGGTCGTGAAAGAAACTAGCTAGGGCACCATGGACAACAATGTTTTCTTTGTCATTTTTCTTTTTATTTCCCCTCTCTTCAAATTCTTTGGGCTTCGTGCTCACCAAAGATTGTAAAATTTCGTTTTCTCTTTTTGGAAATAAAGAAATAAAACTTTGTCGAATAGCGATATTTTAAATCATACAAATGAGTGCTATAAATGATTAGTATTACAAATGACTATTCGTTCTAAAATACTTGGAACCATTTAATTGTCTGTAAACAATTGTAATACTTATAACCAAACAAATTTGTTCTGATTCTTTAAAAAAAGACAACCAACAAAATATTGACTTTCAACTCATATGTATAAACATGTACAGGGTGAGGTAGCAAAATTAGGAATATTCTAATATATAAATAAACGAATCAGTTATAAAACAAGATTAATTATAATTTAAAAAATAAACAACAAAATAAGAAGATAAACAAAAACAGTAAATTTACTGAATATTGCCGTAACTTTTTTTTAATGACTGCATCAAAATGCCTTCAAAATAAATTCTTCTGACATTTCATTCCATTCCTTCTCAAGAGATGTTTTAAACGAAACAATATTGGCATGAGAAGTTGCGTTTGTCTTGTTTTCTAAAACGCCCCATTTAGCGTAATCAAGAGGTTTAAGATCTGGGCTTAAATATTGTTTAATTGGTGTTCCGACAGTGCGCTTTCTTACTGACATTGTTGTGTCCTTCTAAATCGTCGTAGCAAGAGCAATTAAAAAAAACTCTTCTTTTTTTTTGTTCACTCTTCTATTCTTACTTCTTAAAAAGCTCTTTTTTTTGTAATTTTTTTCCTCTGCTTTGTATACAGTAGACAAAGAAACTTTGGCTTGGTCTCGGTGTTAAGTAAGTCATAGATTCTTTGTCATTTCTTTTCTCGCTCACTCATATTCAGCTGAATTCTAATAAAAAACGTGCTTGAATAATAGAGCTAATCATGAAAATTTCGATTTATCATATTTTTTAATGGACTAAAAGGAACTTTAAAAAAATATTCCATATTTTGCTACCGCACCTTATAACTGCATGAAATAAATGACCTCTGATTCGTTTAAAAAAGTTAACTACAAACTTTCCGTTTACAAATCATGTATCATATGTAAAAAAAATGGTTTAGATAACCTGCAAGAGTTGATATGTCATAAACCCTAACTAACCAACTAATAAAGGGCTATTGATAAATCAAATTATTCGTATTTGATAGCAATACTTGAAACCATTCACCTGTGTACAATTAAAAGTTTCAGTATAAGATAACAATACTTGAAACTATTTAATCGTGTACAAACGAATGAGCTCTAGCTCACAGTGAGAAAATAGCGAAAAATTCGAAAAACTAACTGGATCTTGTAAAAGAGCCGAAAAAAAGGGTCACATTAAATGTGGTGTTAATACCAATAGTACTTGAAACACAACCAAAGAAACTCGGGCAAATGGAGATCGGAGCATAGTACTGCTAAAATCATCAAGGATTCTTAGAACTGTCCTAGAAACTTGAGGAGACTTCCTGTCACTTAGATTCCTGTGACAAATCCACCAGTGATATACACTGATTGGAACAACTTGCAAAGAGCAAAATAGTCTTCTTATATATGAATTAAAAGGCCCTTTTATTTTTATACATCGTTCACGAAACCTTTTATTAGGATTAAAAAATGATAAATTACCTTGTTAAATATGAAGCGTTACTCGACGCAAACTCAATTCGAATCATCATGAAACCAGAATTAATAAAGACCATGTTGCTAATACATTGCTAACATCTGACATGATCTGATCCAAAGTTTTATGCAATACAAATTAATTAATTGATTAACTAATTAATTAAAAAGAACGAAAGCGAGAACAGAAATAGAAATGAAAACCAGAAATATATTATTTCAATTCATGATTTAATGACAAGAAATCTCCATACATCTCAGTTAATTTATTTTCATTATCATAAAACTGATGTGATCTAGAGAGTTTTAACAAGCTGATCTTTTTTTAATCCTTACGGAGGGCAGATTATTTTCAGAATATTTGCCAAATAAAGGGTATGTTCAAATATGTCAATTATATATATATATATATATATTTATATATATCATGGTAATTTGAACAGTATTTGTGTGTTATAGTGCAATAAAATGAAAGCAATAAAGCACTTATTTTAATTATATTTTTATACCACTCATTATATATTCCTACACCACAGTGGGGTCTCCTTGAGATGTTTCAGCGGAAAATTCTCCGTGGTCAACTAGCTAAATATCTTATTTATATTATTTACTGATTTCAAAGGCTTTATTGGTAAACATGGTTCTAAGAAAGATATTTAGTCGTTCCCGTCTCTCAAAGCCAACATTTGCCTTAGTATATATGATATATACTAACACCGAACACAACAGATAGAAAGACAATATAAACCCATTTGTACAAATAAGAATATTTGACCTTTACATGAAAATATCACAACAGCTAGAGATATTCACATATTTTTCTATCCACAAGGAACACACGGAACACACGGAAGGGATATAAAAATAGAAAAAAAAGAAAGAATTAAAATAGGAAATGAGGAGAAATTGAAGTTGCCACGTCCATGTGGCTTTTCTGTTCTTATATTTCTTACTATTTTTCTTGGATGCAATCAGTTATGACCTTGCAGTAGGCGAGAAACTGCAGTTGCGCAATTAAGTTCATTTTCGGATTAATACCATTGGGAACGGTATGAACTCTTTTATTTCCCTCAGCTATGGGTTAAGTAAGACAATTACCCTTCTACAAAGATGGCTTTTGCATTAAATAACCCAAGAATAATCCACTTTCAATCCGTTGTCAGCAGAACCAGAAAAATTCATTTGTTGATATGTTATTTTCGGCTTGTTGATTTAATGCTATTAAAGAAAGAAACCAAATCAAACTTAAGGACCTTTGTATACATTAATGTCGAATTATTCAAGAAGCGACTAACATGAGAATGCCTTACATTGAGCAATCATAAAAACGACAATATATCTCTATGTCTTTTGGCAATCTAAAAGGGTTTAAACATTCTTGAATTTCTAATTCATTAACTTATGCCCTCTGAATAATTTAGCACGTTAAAATGTGTATCAATTATTATTTTATTTTCGTAAAGATATTATTATTATTAGAAAAGATATTATCATTATTAGAAAAGATACATCTTGAGAGGAGAATCCATACCCGTATATGATTTTGGAACTTGCCTTAGGAAATTGTTGTGTTTTTTTAAAGAAAATGCTAACAAAATCAGTAAACTTGTGCTTCAAAACAATCGACAGTTGTCTAACAACAGCATAAAATTAAACGTTCAGTTAGAAAGCGTCTCTAATTAAATTGCTATGTTTTCTTATTAGAAGTTAATGTAAAAGAACTTGTAAATACTGCTATGTTCAAATATTGAACAGGCAATTGTTTAGCGGAAAAAAAATGAAATAATTAGATATGATATCAGAATTATCTGCAGACGGGCACAAAAAATAATTTTTAAAATGCAATTTTAGATCACTCACATGCATATACGTCTGATATATTTTTTTATGTCGTGGTTTAAGACTGATTTTTGTTTTCTAGGTTTTATGATATATAAATCTTTGTGGGTTACTTTATGCTTAAGCCATCCTTGATTTGTTTGGTTTGGTTTGTTTGGTTTTATGGCATATCAACCTTTATAGGTTATTTAACGCTAAATCCATTTTTATGTAAATAATCTGTTCTATGGAAAACAGTTCAGTTTAGCATAAGTACACAGTTTAATTGTCAAAAACATTTCCATTTAAAACTATTTAAGCAGTTATATGTAATAATTCAGTTAAGTGTAAATACAGTTTTAATGTCGAAAAACAGTTCTATTTGAAATAATTCAGTTAAGCATGAGCACGCAGTTTAAGTGTAAGTACGGTTTAATTGTCAAAAACGTTTCTATTTTAAGCTATTCAGTTTACTCAATTCATTTTAGCATAAGTATGCTGTTAGTTCTATTTAACCCATAGATAGGGCCCTATCAGGTGCTACCACTACGGGCCAGAATGGACCTGGGAGCGATGGCAATGAAGGGGTACTCCGCATTCCCCAAAGCTACAGCACAGCTGGAATCTCACCACCAGATTGTTTAGTGTCATATCCAGGACACTCGTTAGGGGGGCCTTACCCCTCTGCAGAGGTGCAGTCAGTGTATTCTACATCCCCAGCTGACTGGGCAAGCCATCCTTGTGAAGAAAAATAGCGGTAATATTTAGCCCATAGCTACTGCGGATAAATCGGAATCGTACGCTTTCCAAGCGTATTAGATAGATAGTGAACCTTATATCGCAATTGGAACTTGAACTCATTTACTAAAATGTCCCCGTCCAGCACGTTAACATCTACGCTAGGGGAATTGCTGCTCCTTCCGTATAAGACTGGGTTTAAATCGCGATTTCAAATGAATATATGAATAATGTAGCTAGATAAATATATACGAGGTGCATACGATAAGTTTCCAGTTTGTTTGTTTTTTCGTATGGGTACTTTTATTGATAATATATACATGAAACTCTAGTCCCTTTCGAAACACTCTCTTCTCCAACTACAATGCACTTGTTGTACCGTTCCAACAACTTCTGGAAGGCCACATGGAAGTCCTCTTGTGTAAGCGTGTCAATAACCTTCGTCACAGCCTCTTTCATCTCCTCAAATTGTCTCATAACGACAGCCCTTGAGCCTAGGTAAGAACCAAAAGTCAGAGAGAGCAAGGTCTGGACTATAAGGAGGGTGAGGAACTGTCTTGATGCCCATCTTACTCAAATAGTCTGTGACAAGGATGGAGTTATGGACTGGTGTATTGTCCTGGTTGAAATCCTACTGAGCCGATTTGAAAAGTGCTGGCCTCTTCCCAAGGAATCTCTTCCTGAACTCCCTTAAAAGCTCAGCATAGTAACCCTAACCCTAACCCTTTGGCCAATCAACTGTGGTGTTCTGACTTCTTTAATCCTCCCACACTTCTCACCATCCATCACAGACTTCTTTGAATCTCTTATGCCACTCAAATCTGATGCTCGATTCATGTAAGATGGACGAAAAGCAGTCTGAAGCATTCCATACGTTTCTGTGGCATTTTTTCCAAGTTTAAAACAGAATTTTATTGCATATCGTTCTTTAAAGTGTCAGATTGCATTTTTGAAATTCACCAGCAATGGCAATCAGGCTTTAGTAGGGTGTATTCAATACCTGGTGTAGCTGTTCATTTGTACCTGAAATCTTAAAAAATGTTCCGTCATCTTATAAGATGTATATCAATAACATACTGAATTTTCAAGAGTCTACAACAATTTAAATGGCCATACAAAAAAAGTCTGGAAACTCGTACAACAAAGTATCTCCTCACACACACACACACACACACACACACACACACACACATATATATATATATATATATATATGATCAGTAGTCTAAAATCAAACCGTGGACGAGGCTGATGCGTTTCAAATTTATTCTGATGCCCTTGAGGAAGGCATAAATCCATAACGTATTCTTCCAGCAATAGATAAATAGTAAGGCAGTCTTGGTTCTTTAGCCATTGTAAGATAGGCAGTCTAAGTGGAAGAAAACTCGAAGTTCAACCCAGCTTTTCTTTACTTAAACAATTGACCTTGTCTTATTTTCCTACCCGGTGGTTGAGGATTAGGGTAATATATGTCAGAAATCGTTCCCACTTCTCTGTCGCCGATGAAGATTACAAATTCGTTTAGTATACGGCATTTGCTCACAATTTAGGGTATACACAGTGAAGCAAGACAGAGAGAAACTTAATCCCACTCTTTTCATAATCTCACACTATTCAGTTTTGTCTGGAAAGAGAGCCATGGCTTCCGATATAACACTTATGACAGATTATTGCTAGCAATATGGATAACTGACAATAATGGGCAAATGCATAGTGTATACGAAAATCAAGTTATCAAAATACAGATGCCAATTACCCGATAAAACCTTTAGAAATACTTCATGAAAAATCAATTTGACAACGATAGTTAATTACATGTTATTGCTCAGAATACACTTATATTCAAATATAATTTCCGTATATAATTGCATAGGGGCACATATGTAAATTTTTAGCGTGTTTCTTTGCTTATCTGTGTGGGCTGCCTGAGTATTTGTCGGTATCTAGGTAAATAATTGCTATATATAGGCAAACATGGCTCTACGCACCTTCAACGTGAAACTCAAATAAATGATTGGAAAAAACTGCGATCAATTCCAGTTTCAAGAGTATAATTATTCATTTAAAGCGAGAACTATTGGAAAATCTTGGGAAAACTCGATTTCAATTATCGCGAAAACTGTATCTCTCTCTCTCTCTTCTCTCCAACACATACATACATACATCTGTTTAGATGTGCGCAGCGTAACGAATACTGTCGTAAGAAATACAATCGGATACCCGAATTAAAAACCTTGACGCGACTTTTTGCATCACATTTCACGAAAAGGCATGCATCCATATGCCCCTCACCCAGTTATAGGTTAATAGTCGGACTGACTGAATTCTTTAATCCTTGTTGGTTAATCAATGTTGGAGAAGCAATTTTTTAAAATCAGCTATAACTGGCTTCAAATCTATCTCGAGTCTCATCTTATCCATAGTAGAGGTGATAGGCAAATACACTTGCAATATATATATATATATATATATATATATATATATATATATATATATATAGACAGAGTCTGAAAGGAGTACTTTCAATTCATTTTTATGTGAATATATACAATTATATATGTCAGATTTTAAAACAATTTGCTGGTCCAGTCGGCTTGGGGTTCATAATAAACCGACTGCATCTCTGAAAATGGGTAGGACTTCCCCAATGAGTGCCCTGGTTATAAAACTAAATATCCTGATGGTGAGGCATCAGTAATGCTAGAACTTTGGGGAATGCGGAGTACATTTTTATTGCCATCACTCCCAGGGGCATTCAGACCCGGAGTGGGTTAACCTGGTAGGGTCCTTTCTATTATTCAAATAGAAATAAAGTGCATACCTGTGCTAAACTGAATTGTATGAAATAGAACTGTTTTGGATTTCTAAACTATGTACTTATCCTAAAACAAATTGTTTGAAAGTTAAGGATTTTTGCATTTAACTGTTATGTAAACAAAAAATATACTTATGCTTAACAGAATTTTTTAAAATAGGACTGTATATTTGTATAAATAGGATTTAGCTAGCATTAAATAACCTGCAACGGTTGATGTGCCATGAAACCAAACCAAACCAATCGAACTTTAACAATGAGAGATGTTCTGAACGCGAAACGAATTGAATCTAATCTTAGAAATACTTTAAGCATTCCTAAGTAAACTATTTCTCTGGAAAATTTTGAAAATTACAAAGGTTGGCAGCACGAAACAACACGATAAAAACAATCAAATTAAAGCGAGAATAGATAAGACACAAGAAATACCAAATGTAGGTTTTGTGGGGATAGAGACGAAACCATCAATCGAATTAACGAACACAGCAAATTAGCACAGAAGGAGTATAAGACTAGACACGACTGGGTTGGCAATGGGATCCACTGGGAGATGTGCAAGAAATTTTAATTTCACCATACGAACAAATGGTATATGCACAACGTAGCCGCCGTCCTGGAGAAAGACACCCACGCACAAACTCCTTTGGGACTTTGACATTCAAATGGATCACGTAATCTCGGCTAGAAGACCAGAACTTATAATAATCAACAAAAAAAAGAGGACTTTCTAAAATGTTGTTGTCCTGGCTGACCAGAGAATAAAACTGAAAGAATGTGAAAAGAAGGATAAGTACTTCGACTTTACTAGAGAATTGAAAAAACTATGGAACATGAAGTTGATGATTATGCCATTCGTGATTGGTGCATTCGGCACAGTAACTAAACAGCTATTAAAGGGACTGGAGGTGCCCGTGGTTTAATTGTTATCGTCGTAGGAAATGAACACGGCGATACGAGTTCAAATCCTGGACGATACTGATTGCATAGCACTAATACCCTTGGGAAAGGTATGAATCCAATTATTCTCCCTCCAGCTATGGGTAAGTAGTAGGACAGTCTAGGTTCTTCAGCCTTGGTTAGGCAACTAGTCTAGGAGAAGGAAAACTCTGAATTCAAACCTGTTAAACTCCGCTTAAAAATTGACCTTGTGTCATATCCTGGCCGAGCGGAGGGGTTGGTTAATAGGATTAAAGGGACTGGAGGACTTGGAAGTTGGGGGACGAGTGGAGATCATCAAACTACAGCATTGTTGAAAACGGCCAGAAGACTGAGAAGATTCCTATAGACATGAGGAGACTTGCTGCCACTCAAACTCAAGTGAAAGGCCATCAGATAACACTGATGTGAAAAACTCTCAAGGAGTAAATAATAATAATAATAATAATAATAATAATAATAATAATAATAAAAGGATATTTCTCCGAATACCTAATATACAATGCTGACCTCAATTATATTTACTGCTTCATTACTTTCAAATGGTTACATTCTTTTTCATGTTGCATAAACCAAAGTATATCAATTAAACTAATATTTTAAGCGCTTTTATCATGTACTCCGTTTTTTTTTTTATTTTTATTAAATAATGTAATCCTTCTTCAGGCATTTATTCCAACAAAATACTGCTTTCAAAAATTTAAAGAGTTTTTGCCCCTGGCATATCTTCTATGATCATAAAAATCACTTCAGTGATTTTATTCTCGTTTATACAAGAGTCACGAGTCAACAAAAAGTTTTGAATCTAATTTCAGATATCAAAGTTATCTTTGTTAAAAAAAAAAAATACCGCCTCTGAGAAAGTAAAAATTTGATAGTTTTTTTTCCAACCTTATGATATTGCGTAAATACTGAACTCTACGAGTTGTCGGGAATAATTCCCTTCCATAAAAATCAGGCATTTAAAAGAATCTCTTTCAGTAAATTTCAAGTCCCATAGGCATCATTAGAATTTTAATAAAAGAAAAATGGTGAAAGTTGAATAAGAGAAACGATTACGGGAATTGCCTTAGCACATTTAAGAGTCAGTCCACATTCCTGAATGGAATTTTGTGGAATGAAGAATGATGGTTATTAAGAAATTCACTTCAAAATCCAGCGTGGAATTTAACAATAGCATTCATCATCATTTGTATATAACATGTAAAGTCAGAATATCGTTTTTCAAGCAACTTGCAGTTACGTGTTCACTTCACAATCAAATGAAGTTTACAAACAAAACCATCAATGAAAAAAATAACTTTTCTTGGAAGAGAAAAAAGTGTCGAATAAAAATAATATAAATCTGGGGAAAACCAAATTAGGTAATTATGATTCTCGTCTAATAGGACTGTTTTATTGATTTTATGGGCATTTCAACCCATCAAGCGTCATTTTATTGGTAGAATTTTATGGAATCGCGTTCATTGTACGTTTATATTTGAGTGAATTAAAAGTCCTGCAATATAATATTAACATGAAGCACAATTTGGCTCTTCTGGATGATTTTACTGAGGTCGTATGAAAGTAAAGTTGGCGACCGTAGTAAAGGGCTACCAGTAGGCTCCTTTTCAATACCTACTACACCGAGGTGTAGGGGTGGGCACTACTCCTTTCCCTGGATTGCTCCCCTTAACCCATTGATACGTACCTTAAATTGCTGAGTGTTAAGCAAGGAGGTATCAAGTACCATTTTAAAAGTCTTTCGTATGACGCGTCTTTTGATTGAACACATGTTTCCCGCACCATTGGGGAACACTCTACCCACTGGGCCAATGACCATACTCACCTAATACTCTTTGGGTGCTACGTACTATATCTGCCTATATGGCTTAAAGCAAGGCCTTGAAAGTCTCTGTTTTAGGCCTACAACAAATGTCTTTATCATCGACGTTCTTGCAAACAAAGGGAAATTTCTTGAACGATTTGGTTATTGTACTGTGCTCATCTGTGATTTCACTTTTAACACAACAAAAGATTTCGGTTGTTTCATCAACCTAATCTCCCAGTTCAAACTTAAATTCCGAATTATGCTTCAGTATATGTTCATCTGAGTGGCTTTCTGATCACACACCGAATGAAGCAATGCACAAAGTGCTAGAGCACCAACAACCACTATACTACCAAATACAGCAGGTACCTGAAATGGTTACTCTTTTTGTCACGTGATATACACGCCACAACTAGCAAGTACTAAAATCTTGCAAAACCTTTTATATGTTTGTGCTGAGGTATGTGGCTTTCTTTTACACTAAGTCCTCTCGAATAGGAATACATTTTTTATTGCTCTATATTATACTTAGATGAAACCCTAACAAATACAACAGTTTCCGATCAGAGTAGACATGGAAGTAATGCTAACACCCGACTAGATACTTGATTGCGTATTACAAGATCTTTGTTGTTTTACTTAACGGCGTGTCAAATCTTGCTACTTAATTTTATGCCGAAGTCGTTTTAACAGGTAAGGATTCCATATTTTGCTACAATATCAACGCTTTTTCTTAAGAGCTGCTGAGTTAATGTCGTTTACAATCCATCTAAAGATAATCTCAAACAAATATATTCGACCCATCAAATATCAACACTTGAGGTCAGAATATATTTAGAAGAAATGAAAATTTATAGGTAATTCACTTGCTCCAGAACTCAAGGTTTAGAGATTTACTTTGGTTTTATGGCATATCGACCCTTGTATGTTATTCAGTGCAAAGCCTGGTTAATATATAGATATTAGATATATATGATTTGGAAATATGTCAACAAAATGAAATGCTTCCAAGTATTGCTATGTATCACGAACAATTCAACTAAACATCAGTCAGTTGTTTACACACAGTGAAATGTAAAAACAGTTCTATTTCAAATAATTCGATTTAGCATTAGTCATGAGTTTAAATGTTATATTGTTCTGTTTGAAGCATAGATAGAACTCTTTCAGGTGCTACAACTCCGAGCCTGAGTGGACCGGGGGAGCGACAGCAAATGAAGGGTTACTCTACATTCACCAAAGCTCTCGCGTTACCAGAGCCTCACCACCAAATATTTTTGTGTCTTATGCAGAACACTCGTTGAAGAGGGGTTCTTATTTCCCTGCAAAGATGTAGTCAGTGCATTCTTGAGCCCCTACGAACTGGGTCGTTCAGAATTAGAACCTCGCCATGAATAGTTTATTGTCATATTCAGGGTAGTTTATTTTAAGAGGTTTTAACCTCTGCTGGTTATAAGGTCGGTGTATCAAAACTCCACTGACGGAGTGGGCTTTTAGAATAAAGTAAAACTAAAAATATATTAATTTGAATAAGGAACATATATCATTTGCAACTTAGACTAGTAATAGTGAGTTAAAATCAGTTCGATTCGACAGAAATACTTGTCCAGTCGGCTCGGACTGTAGAATACACCGACTGCTTCCCTGCTGAGGGGTAAAGCTCTCACAACGAGAGTCCTTGATATATCAATAAACAACCCGAGTGGGGGTCTCAAGTAATGCTGGAGATTTGAGGAATACGAAGTATCCCTTCATTGCCATTGTTTCCAGGTTCAGTTTGACCCGGAGTGGTAGCAACTGATAGTGTCCTATTTATGGGTCAAATAGAACTAACCTGAGTATTTATACTAAACTGAATAGTTTGAAATAGAACTGTTTTTGACATTGAAACTATAACTGATGTTAAACCGATATTTTTGAAAAAAGAACAGTTTTTGACACTTGAAATGTGTATTTATGTTAAACTGAATTGTTTGAAATAGAACTGCTTTTTGACGTTGAAACTGCTTGTTTATGCTAAACTGAATTGTTTGAAGTAGATATTTTTTGTATACTAAACTGAATTGTTTGAAATATTACCATTTTTGTATCGTAAACTGACTTATTTGAAATACAACAGTTTTTTGACATTGAAACTGTATACTTATGTTAAACAGACTTGTTTGAAACAGAAATGTTTGTATGTCTAAAAATGAATTTGGTATTAAATAACCTACAGTGATTTATGTACCATAAAACCCAATCAAACTAAACCGATCAACACAAATACCGACATATTAGTTGGTTAGATTGTTGGTTTCCTTTGGCTTCTTTAGTCAGTCGGATATCAATCTTGTTACGTTATTAAATGTCTAATCGATCGTTCTAGATGATCAGTAAAAGTACTTTTTAACACATATCAGTGGAATTAAAGGATAAATACCTTCTGTAGGGCACTAATCGGACGGTAGTTCAGACTCTCTTATGAGGAAGTCGCTGTTCCTTACGTTAGTGACAACACCATGGGGTCGTCGACCTGCTTGATTTTTACTTTGAAATAAAAAATGTTCGATGGCTAACTTTCAGGATTATCAAGAAAAATCAATATAGTGTCAGATGTTTTTATTCCATTAGAAAAACCATGATAAATTGAGATCTATTATCTATTTCATTAGAAACATACAAACACGCATGCGCACGCCGTTCTTGTTTCTTCTTTATTCTTCTTCATATCTTATAACAAAGGCCATGTCTTTCGATTATATTTAATTTGCTATCGGCTGTCAATATTTATATGCTATTGTTTCAAATCGTAAATATTGGAAATTAATGAAATTAGTGAAAGCATATTCTGCACTCTGGACAGGATTAATACAAACAAGCAAAAATAAGCTGCCTAATTAAAGAGACTGTGTTTTTTTGCTAATTAAGTTCATTCATTTTTAATTGGTTTATCGTATCAGTTTCTGTTTCAATGTATCGGCTTCTGAAGTTCTAAAAAAATGTGTCCCATTATTTTCAATATAATGTTCGGATTAACAATTAGCTTGGAATGTTACATCCATTCTACCAGAAAAATGGAGTGTGAAGAGAAAATTCAACTCTTAGTCACCTGGGGTATATTATATAAAAAACAAGAAAGGAAAGAAGAAAGTGATTTCTAATTATTATAAACATGTATACTTAAGCATTTCATTGGTTTCGAAAAAGTTCTCAAAGAACACAAGACCAAATGATGGCATCTATATAGTGGAAAGATTTCATGAACAATATTTTCATCTGTAATGTTTGCAATTTCCTCTTGATATTTTCTTAGAAAGTGAATGTACTCACACAAGCACGGTAGTACAAGAAGACTCCAACAGGCAGAAAGACAGAGACGTGCAAGTGTGCACACGCACATCCACACACACACGCATATATACCTATATATTTACAACATACATATATGTGTGCGTTTCTCTCTCTTTCTCTCTCTTTCTGTCTCTGTCTCTGTCTCTCACTCTATATATATATATATATATACATTACAACCCACATACTAACACACTGATATATATATATATATATATATATATATATATATATATATATATATATGTTTGTGTGTGTGTGTATGTGTACGTGTGAGTTTGATTAGTTGCATAAGGATATCATTTTCATAAGATGAGGCGCTGCTTCCGAGGAAGGTGACTGTCCACTAGTTTCAGAATTTAGGGTGCAGATGTCTCCTTTTTCATTATTACTAATATACTTCGTTTTATCTGCATTCGTATGAAGGCCAATGCCACCAGCTGTCTGCTCCAGACTCAGCAGCATGATTCGGCTTTGATATATCTACTTGCCTGAAGCGCTATATCAGCTGCGTAGTCTGCGTTCATAGTAGTTCATGCGGGGTAAGATCTACTTCTTACTTTTTTTTGTGTAAAACCATTTACTTTCATTATATCTATCGACACACGAAGTACGTAATCTAGGCAGATTATGAACACATATAGGCCAAATTTATCCCCTTGCAAAACACCAGTGACAATGTCAAAGAAACCTATGTTTCGATCCGGTGAGCAAATTTTTACTTGCGTGTTTTTATAGATCACCTTTATGGCTGTGGCAGTTTCTTCGGGAAGACCACACACAAGAAGTATTTCCTCCTTCTTCCTTCTGTGTAGGGATTCAAATGTCTTCGAGAAATCTACAAATAAGTTTGTCGTCTCGAGGTTTTGGTGCGAGCTCCTTCTAAAATTTGACGGCTTGTTAGAATCCGTAATGTTGTGGATCGTTTTTTCTGTAAGACATTTGGATTCTTTCTATGAATTTTCTCAATTTCACATTCGATGCGGTTGCGTAGCAGAGAATTATAAATCTTATCCACAAGGGAAGTAAGGGTTATAACTCGGCAGTTCTTGACTATTCCGAGGTCAACATTCTTGGGGAAAAGGGAAGTACAGCCTTTTGTTCATCTCATTATACGGCATTGCACTATCGAAACAGTAGGCCGTCGAATTTTCTTGTCTTCCATACTTCATCAAGACCAGCAGCTTTCCTGTTTTGATTTTTCTAAGTACGATTCTGAGTTCGTCTTAAGTAAATTGTCCGAGTTTGATGTTTAGTTTATTATTGATAATTTTTATAGACTGGTTTATTCGTAACTTTAGGGGTTTTTCCAAGCAGATCTTGAAATGTTCTATTCAATTGTGTATTCGGTTTTGTTTTGTTTTTGATTGGCAGCTTTTAATTTACCTCTGGATGAGCTCTTCCTTTAACTCAATACATTTACTCTCAGCCACACTATTCGAAATTGTCTATCTTCGACTGAATTTATAATTTTATTGATCTGGACTTGAATGTATTCTGTTTGGTTTTTTTTTTTTGGTATGCGTTAATTAGTTCACTTGGTACCTTCTTAGGTTTCTAAGTGTTGCCATTAGTTGGGTTTTTATTATTACATAGGGATGCTAATTTCACATTGTCTTGTTTTTTTAACGGCAAATTTCTTCCATGGAACTCTATGTTTTGCTCTTAGTTTGGTTGGTATGCATTCTGTTGCTGCTTCCAAAAGAGCATTGATGAAGTTCTTGGAAAGTGTTTCTGATATCTCCTAAAGAGCATTGGACTTGGTTCTTTATTGCTAATATTTTTATTCCCTAAGCCAGAACCAGTCATAAAGTTTAGTTTTGGTTGTTTGCATCATATTCCTACTTAGGTTCAAATGTATGTTTACTGTGACAATTCTGTGATCGAACAATACACCTGCAATAGAGGAAATTGCCTTTCTATTCAAAACGCTACTAATTAATTACTTATTCATGAGGATGTAATCTACATGTATTTTAGCATTATTTGCGTAAGTGTTGTTCCGTATTTTTCCCTTCCTTTTCCGGAGTTTTGTATTAAGACACGTTAGTCTATTTTCAAGAGCGAAATCATTTAGGTGTTCACCTTTTCTGTTTGACAAGTCGTGTAAGCTGCATTTGTTTTTATGTATTTGAGCGTTCATGTTTCCACCGAAGATTTGGACGTTGTGTTTGGAATGCTACGACTATATTAGGATAACTCGTTATAGAAGATGATGATGAGACCTTTTACATTACTAGTATTGGTAGGACTGTTGCAGAAGATGATCATTGTGATGGGGTTGCCGTTAATCGTAGCTACCATCGTTCTCGGTTTTATTTTCTCGATGCTATAAAGTAATTTTAGGAGTCAAGGATTGAGAAGCATTCCCACACTCCCATTGATGACATTGACATATTTTTAGATTAATATTATTTCTTTATTATTCTCTGTCTCAGACGCTGTCAGCTCCTGTAGTTCGACTATCTCATTTCAATTTCTAAGGTTAAGCTTCGCTATATGTACTATGCTTTTACATTTAAGTAATTTTGGTTTGTTTTTGGGTTCTATTGTGGCCGTGTCTATTCTACTGTTTCAATGCATCACATGAACGCTAACAAAGCGCGTAGAAAAAAAGATTAACGGAAATTGCACAAGAATGCTACAAGCAATATTGAACAAATCCTGCAGGCAAGATTCCACAAAAGAGCAGCTGTACAGTCACCTACCTTCCAACACTAAAACCATCCAAATAAGAAGGACATGACATGTCAGACACTGCTGGAGACATAAAGACGAACTCATAAGCGACGTTCTCCAATGGACCACATCACACGGACGTGCAAGCGTCGGACGTGTGAAGTGTTGGACGATCAACTTGAACTTATCTTCAATAGATCTGTATAGACACAGGGTGTAATCTAGAAGACCTGTTGAAAAACGAATAGTGAGAGAGAGTTGGGGAAATCCATGCTAGCAGTACGAGATGATATATATATATATATATATATATATATATATATATATGTGAGCTTGTGTTTGTATGTATGTATGTTTGTCTTCTTGAGATATATGAATGACTGATTTCATTTGTTTCTGGAAGAGAGAAATAAATTGTTAAAAAGACGAGCGAATAACTGCAATGTAACATAGGCATATATACGGATGTGTGATAAAGACATAGAGAGTCCGAAAACATGAAATTCGCAAAATTGGTTCAGGTAAGAAACTTTATTACCTTTGAGTTAAAGGTTATTCGACATGAGGACGGAGAGACACAATTTTTCTATGCTGACTGCTTTTACATCGTCAGCCCTCAACCCAATCAACGTGCGGCGCCCGTAGCGCACAAAGTCGTCTGTCCTCGCCTAGGTCTGAATCCCGACCCTCTCGTTCAGAGGCAGGAACTCAACTCACTGCTTTTCCTCAAATCCCAAAATGCTTCCGGTGCATGACGTCACTCACATCCCCTGGTCTTAGTTTCTTTCTGGTATTTTTGTTTTGACATCTCTGAATGACACATCCTCTCCGTACGCGCGTAAACACATGCATTAATGTTGCACCTAACTAACCCATGCGCTAAGCGAAAGGTTCTCATCCTAACTAAACCGAAAGGCAAGATATATAAAACGAAATCCCTCTGCCTTATATTAGAGCTATAACAAATTCTAGTTTAACTCTATTTTTTATAATAATAAAACGCAATCCTTTAAGCGAATGGTGCTGGTGAGTAAATTGATACGTTATTTAAAAAAAAATGTTGCAGAAAGAGTACTCGTTGCGGATTGTCTAAAGAGCTGGACTGCAACCTCGATGGAAGTGAGTTCGAGTTCTAATCGTGGAATTACATTCACTTTTGAATAAACACTCTTAAGAAAGACATTAAAATACTTTTCAAATACCCAGCAATGGATTAAACGTATCACTACTGTATCTATACAAAAAGTTCATTCCGCTGTGGCAGCAAAATACACCAATTGCATCTTTCGAGAGGGGTAAGACTCCGCTACCGAGTGTCATGATATGACACTATACAATCTGATAGTGAGGCTCCAGTAATGCTGGAACTTTGGGGAATATCATCATCATCATCATCATCATATCGCGCTGGTAGCACGGATATCCCTGACCCTCTCTCGCCACTCCTCCCTATCGTTCATCGCCCTAGGTAGGTCTTCAGGACAACAGCCTGTATCCTCACATAGCTGCTGAATGTACGTTCGAGCTGGTCGTCCTTCTTTTGCGCGGCCATGTGTGGGGATCCATAAGAGTACATCTCTTATGAGTTCATCTCTGCTTCTCCAGCAGTGTCCTGCATGTCTGGTTCGACTAACTTGAATAGTTTTCGTGATAGGGGGCAGGTGGCCGTACAGTTGGTGTCTTGTGGGGTGCTGCTGCCAGGACTTGTTCAGGATTGCACGCAGCATTCTTGTGTAATTGCCATCCAGTTTCTTCTCCAGCCGTTTTGTTAGCGTCCATGTAGTGCATCCATATAGCAGTATCGATGTGACCGCTGCCTGGAAGAAGCTGCGTTTGATTTTATCGGTTAGGTCTGATTTCCATATAATCGATAGCCTATTGATAGCTGTCCATGCTTTCGTTAGCCTCGTTTCGATGTCCTTTTCGGTTGATTCGACGCTGCTTCCTAGGTACGTGAATTTGTCTACTAGTTTAAGTGGGGTTCCTTTTAGAGTGGAGATGTCCCCCGTTTGGTTATAGCACATATATTCCGTTTTGTGTGCATTAACATAGAGGCCTATGCTTGCTGTTGCTCGTTCCAAACTATGCAGAAGAGTTTCGGCTTGGTCAGGTGTATTTGCCAGTATCGCTATGTCATCGGCGTAGTCGGCGTCGGTAATTGTTGTTGCGGGGTATCTTCTGCTTCTTTTCTTCGTCAGTTCGAAGACATTCTCTTTGATATTGTCAATCGATGTTCTAAGTACGTAGTCTAGACATATGATAAAGAGGTACGGGGCCAGCGTGTCCCCTTGTAGTACTCCTGCTATAATGTCAAAGTATTCTGTGTCTCCATCCGGTGATCGTACTTTTACTTTAGTGTTTCTATAGAGAATGGTTATTGCCGCTACGGTTTCTTTAGGTATGCCGTACGCTAGTAGGATTGGTTCCATCTTTCCTCTGTGAATGGAGTCGAAAGCCTTGGTAAAGTCGACAAATATTAATGTCGCTTGTAGGTTCTTTGCCCGTACACCTTCAAGGATTCTGTGGATGGTTAATATTTGTGAGGTCGTGGATCTATTTCTTCGGAAGCCATTTTGTTTTTTTCTAAGTATGATGTTGATTTTGGGTTCTATTCGGTTTCGTAGTAGGGCATTGTAGATTTTGGCTGCTATGGATGTAAGTGTTATGCCTCGGTAGTTTTTGGCTAATCCGGGGTCCCCTTTTTTAGGGAAGGGGAGTATGCATCCCTTCATCCATCTATCTATCGGATTTTGATTGTATACTGCGTTGCAGTGTCGGAGCAGTATGTCGTCGAATTGTCTGGTCTTCCATACTTCCGGTAGAAATTCGTCCAGCCCTGCAGCTTTCATATTTTAAATTTTTCTGAGAACCGAGTCGAGTTCTTCTTGTGTGAACGGTCCTAGTTTAATGTCTAATTGTTTGCTAATTATTCTGGTGATTGGTTCATGCGTTATTTTTGGTGGGTTTCCAAGTAAGTTTTCGAAGTGCTGTTTCCACAGTTTTATTCTTTCTTGTAGGTTTGCTGCTTTAAGTTTTGCTTTGGCTGTGTTCTTTCTTCTACTCACTTCGTTTATTGTTTGCCATGCTATCCTAGATTGCCTATCTTCCACCGAGTCTCTGATCTTATCTATCTGATTTTGAATGTATTCTGTCTGTTCCTTTATATATATGCCTGCTAATTGATATTGTGCCGTTTTTAGTTTTAAGGCATTTGTGTTTGTTGGGTTTTTTCGATAATTTTTGGAGGCTGTTTTCACTAGTACACGTTTTTCTCTCACAGCTAAAGTTTCCCATGGGACTCTATATTTAGTTTTAAGTTTTGTTGGAATGTATTTTGCTGCCGCCTCGAGGTGTGCATTGACGAAGTTTTCATATTCGTCGTTTGGTGTACTTGTTTCCGTCTTTTCTTGTAGTGTTTCGAATCTGTTTCTTAATTCTAATACATATTTATCTCTTATATCTTTGTTGTTTAATAGGGCCCAGTCATAGTGTTTTATGGTCTCTGTTCGTTTGGCGTTCTTTCGTAGGCTTAACCGTATTTTCGCCGTGACTATTCGGTGGTCGGTGGACACACCCTCAAAAGAGGAGTATGCCTCGCAATTCAATGCACTATTTTTCCATTTCTTGTTTATAAGGACGTAGTCTATCTGAGCTTTAGTATTGTTTGCGTACGTGTATGTCCATAGTTTGCCCTCTCTTTTTTGGTAGTTTGTATTGAGGCATGCTAATCTATTTTCTATCATGAAATCTGTTAGATGTTGCCCATTCCTATTTGACGTGTTGTGGAGACTGTATTTGTTGTTTCTGTTTTTCCCGATTTGGGCATTCATGTCTCCACCAATGACTAACATGTTGTGTTTCGGGATGCTACGCACTAATGAGGATAACTCATCGTAGAAGGCGACTAGTTCGTTTTCTTCACTAACATTGGTGGGGCTGTAGCATGAGATGATTGTTGCTCTGGGGTTCCGTTGAATGTAGCTGCCATCATTCTAGGCTGTATTTTCTCAACGCTATTAAGCGTTTTTAATGCTCTAGGTCCTATAAGTAATCCTACCCCTCCTACTGCGGCGTTGACAGAGTTTTTCCATGCGGATACAGTGGCGAGCGACCAGCCATTGCCAGTTTCGTGATATTTGATATCTTCGGAGTGCGTGTATCCGTGTTCTTGTATGCATATTATGTCTATCTTATGTTCTTCGGCCGATGCGATTAGCTCTGGGAGTTGTCCTATTCTATTTAGGGTTCTAACGTTAAATGTGGCTATTTGTAGTGTTTGCTTGCATTTTAGTAGTTTTGATTGTTTGAGCTCTGTAGCTGATTTTTCGAACACCGAGGCCAGGGCTCCAACCTCAGCAGGACGCGCCCCTTTTTTACCCGCGCGAAGAGCGATGCGGTTTGTGTAAGTGGTTTGAGTGTGGGTTATGGTTATCTTTCCATGGCTGTTTTATTCTCTTCTATAGAAGCCACTCTTACAGAAGAGCAGCAGTAGTTCCCCGATCGAACTAGCGATCCTGAGCGTAAAGTCGTCAAACTCACGTCCAGGACCCGTTTAGGTATTGAGTTTGGTCGTACATGGGATTATTCAAAATACCTTTACGTACATTATGCTGCTTCCCATGTGTCTGGCTTTGAGTAGCAGCCTCTGATAGGGCCCTATCAACAGTTTAATTCAAACTATTTACTTTTGCATTTTTAACTGAGTATGAAAAAAATGACTTATCCTAAACTGTATTGTTAGAAATAGAACTGTTTGACCATTTACCTGCGTTTAAACAAGTGACTGATGTTTGAATTGTTAGTGTTAAAAAGCAATATTTGAAAGCGTTTAACTATGTGCAAACAAATGATTTATAGTAAATTGGATTGTCATATTAGATAGAAATGAGTGCCACCAATTAACAGTCTCATTTAAAAATATGTTGAAATGTGTTCAGAAATCATTCATTTAATATATATGTAAACAAAATTTGGATATGAATTACCAACAATGATTATATGCCATAAAACCAAACTAAACCAAACCAAACCAAAATCCTATTTTAGAATAGCTTTGTCATTAGATAACGCAAGAAGTGTAATATGCCATTGAACAAAGAAGCCGAATCATTAAGCTGAAGTCAGAAGACGAACGAGTTGATACATTTCAACATCACGTCTGGTATGTCAGTTTAACAATGTATGCTTTATCTGGCACCCCAGAGTGTAAACAACGATTAACCAGAAAATACCACGATCACCAGACTCAATCAAGAATAATTTTGGTGGCATGGGTTAGCAGGACGATACTTCCTACGTGAGTTTGAAATGAGGGTCTGGATGTTCTATGAATCCCATTAAATATAGATAGGTTTCTTCATTTTCACTCTCTTTTAGTGACTCTGGTATGGAGAAACAAGCGTTCGCATATACGGAGAGCGAGGAAAGTTTCAAAGATTAATGAAGTGCTGTTCCCGTACATCATGTCTGTTATCCTTTCTACCTATTCCATGGCTTCAGAAAAAAAGGGAGGGCATAGATCAACAAACTTCCCAATATTTGCCGCGATTTGTTTACACCGATATAACAGTCGAAGGTAACACTTCAAATGATTCTAGAATTAAGCAAAGCTTTAATATAAAAAAAATAGTCCCCCAAATAAACGACAGATAACCGTACGCTACGAAGAGTTCTTGTAATTTTGATCTTTTACATGAGCTGCGAGCTAGTTCAAATATTATATATTTGAATGAAGAAACTTTCTTTTGGTTCAAACGTATTCATTCGAGGGTTTTTCTTCTCTTAACAATACAGTGTATTATAAGTTATGCAAACACATGTATTAAGAGTTATGCATACACATTGACAAATAGACGAAGGTATAATTAGAACAACCTTCTCTCGTAAACAAATATGTTTAGGAAAAGTATATATAACTAAAATTAACATTGAAAAAATCGAAAAAAAGCCTGAAAAATACGTTGACAAGAACCGTATGAATATTTCACAATGTAAACTAAATACTGATATCAAAGTTACTTAAAAAAATAACGTTGTCTTTTAGTACTTCCATTAAAGCTGAAAGTTGATAGATAACTAGTACAATTGTTGAAGAAGAGAAAAAAGATTGTCATGGTGTTACTATATAATTCGGGATTCACTTTTTTCAGTCAGTAAGATAAATAATATAAGAATAATATTATGACCTACTGACGACTGAAGATATCGAGAATGATATATTATATTCAATAGGGAATAATAATTAAAATTTGTGATAGTTACTTCATATTTGATTGTTTACTGAATAGCACGTTAGCCTACCAATAATAGCAACAAAAACATATCAGCAGCAGCAGCTATAGCAAAAACAACAACTACAAGAATACTAAACCTCCTCACATGTATGAAATGTGCCAAAAATCGAAAGAACTAGAACTGTAAGGCAAATTTTTGAACCTACAGCTGAGGTATAGTATGGGAATTTAAGATTTAAAAATATGCCAAAATACCTAATAAGGAATGCATCAGAACACACGAAAATAAAAGCTACAAATATGTATTAATATTTAACGTGGACCCCATCAAGTAAACAGAAATGGAAGAGAACTTAAGGAAGGAGTACATCTGAAGAATGAGAAAACATTTAGAGTAAACGCTATTATAGAAACCAAATCAAAGGAATTTATATCTGAGCATACCATCGTGTTATACGCTCTGGATCTTTCTTAAAAGGAATACAAAAAACAGTCGGACATATGGTCTAAAAACGTGGACACTGAAAATAAATAAACAAGCACTTAAGCCAGAGGAATGATATAAACAGGTTTTATGTTTAAAAAAAGGATGTAGAAGACGTGCCAGCATTGAGTATCACGAAAAAGCAATAATTTGGTGGGAGACAAAAAAAGTACAAAAAGATTACTGTAGCAGGCAGTAATATCAATATCAACATAATTAACTTAAGGTTAAAAAAAAACAACAACACCAAAACAAAAACAGCAAGCAAAAAATGTTGAATAGAAAAATGGGCAGAAAAGTAATAACATTGACAAACGACAAATGAAGGAAATTTCAACTGAGATGAACTGAACATGGCAATAAATGAAAAAGTTTAAAGAGAGGATTCTAATCTTTTTTAAAAGCAGCAAAAAATAATTTCATGAGAATTTATTGTGTCAAATCAAAAATTGATTATTGACTGAATAGCATCAAGTTTATGTGTTGACAGAGATAAAACAGTTTTGATGAATGAAACAAATTGGCAGAAACGAAAAAGAGGGAGGCGGGGTATCTATGAGATTTTCTCAAACTATGAGAGACAAATGAACCTGAAAGTCTCGACCAGAAAAAAAGACCTGATGATCTCGATCAGTTGTTCAAATTAGTGAATTAGTCTAAGGAACTAAAATAGGACAGAGATTGCTGTACATTAAGGGCAATCCTAAAGACGTACATCTACTCTGATCATGCAATAGTTAATTAACAACATTAAACCAATAGGGCAATCATTTCTACGTTGTGTTTTATCATCTTTAAGGGCGGACAAGCACGTTAGCATTATAAAAACAACAGTAACAAGAGCTTGCTTAAGGACTATCAATGCTTTTGAATACTATGTTCAGAGTTGTGGCTATCTTAAGATTGTAAAATGATAAAAAATCAATGAAGTAAATGAATAATTAAAAAGGGTCTGAGCGGTGTTACTTTTTTATGCAGGAAAGTTTAGAGGTGTATATCATATTAACAAAAAAAAAAAAAAAAGAATAAATCATATAATGGGAGAGTGTTCAACTTCTTTTACCGTTTGGGGGTTATTACGGTACCGATTTTCCTCACAACCAATAGAAAGCGAACTAAGAGATGTGGTGTTAGGTAGAATAATTCATCGCAAGATACTAATTACTCGAGTCGAACGCAAAATGGAATATCGATAATTCGCGCCCAGACAATGGAGATTAGTCGAGGTGCATTGATTTCTAATTGCCATTTTCACCCAGTAAATTTCATTAGTTTGTAGGATGGATTGAGCGTATATTTGATTCTGCTGATATGTCGAAACTGGAAGAGGTCAAGCCGATAGCAATGGGATTATCTTAATTAACCGGAGTTTTATTAGCTTGCAGTTAACATGGTGTAACACTTCACCAAAATGATTATTGATTAAAGTTAATCCCTTTGTTAATTTTAATATCTGTCAGGAATATCGAATGCTGTTTTATATAATTTGTTTTGGTTATTTAATGTCATGTCAACCTTCCTGGGTTATGTTATGCTAGATCCATCCACATAGAAGAACAATAGTGGTAGTATTTAATAGGGGATAAGAGGGTTCATGCTTTTCCCTTGGGTATTTTTCCGAAATTGAACATAATAGCGTGATTGGAGATCGAACTCACTTCTGGTTTTGTCGTATAATGTTTCTGAACAAATCTGAATATGTTCATTATTAATTGACTTATTATGCCTCTTTTTACTATCAGGGAACAAGCTTTTTTTAATGAAGAGACGAGGACTACGCTCATGACATAACGCACTAATTACAATCGGTATAAACGTAACTTTCATATTCCGCAGAAATATTAATAACTGGACTTTGCAAGGGAATTGAAAAACCATTCCCTTGCGACGTCCAGGTATTAATATTTCTTTTCACATTCTTTCAGTTTTACTCAGTGATCAGCTGGGACGGCAAACTCCACAATTTTGCGAGTTCTCTCTCTCTCTCTCTCTCTCTCTCTCTCTCTCTCTTTTTTATCGATTGCGATAAGGTCTGGCTGAGATCAGGTGATCTGTTTGTATCTCAAAATTATACAGGAGCTTTTGCGACTCGTTATCCTGGACAGATGTTGGATTGTGCGTATAGTATTTTTTTGTATGGTCAAATTTCAATTTCTTGCGCAATACCAAGAGGATCACTTTGCCTACCGAATTGTATCTAGTCTAATACTCTTTCTGTGCTAATTTGCTGCATTCGCTAATTCATATTTACCAACCCCTCTGCTTGGGTAGGATATGACACTAGGTCAATTTTTAAGCGGAGTTTAACAGGTTTGAATTCAGAGTTTTCCTTGAATAGTTGTCTCTCCAAGGCTGAAGAACCTAGTTCACCCGACTATTTACCCTTAGCTGGAGGGAGAAAGCTAAAAATAGTTAGAGGCCTAACAGCAGTTTAGAAGAAAAAGTAAAAGCTGCCTAAGCTACCACAGCACCCCCCCAAAAAAAAAGAGAAAGGAAAAAGAAAGAAAAAGAAAAAAAATGATGAAATTAGTACCCCCTCATCGCGAACAGTAGACCGTCTCCAAACATACCTAAAATTCAGTAGTAAATAAACGCTAAAAGGAGGAGGAATTATTTGAACTCACGTGCCAACAGAGGAAATATGTTTCATTATTGGTCAGTATGTCTTTAAGTCCTATGAATTTAAAGTGCTGAATTTTACAAAATATTATGCTGTATTTTTGTTTGTAAAATAATGCTTAAACTGTGCGTTTTAAATTTAAAGACACGCTTACTATAAACCCAAATTGAATATATGACTCTGTCCAAATATCAGCGAACACAGCAAAACGTTTTTGAATCTTTTCTAAAATCTAAAAGCTAAAAATTGTTAGAGGCCTAACAGTAGTTTAGAAGAAAAAGTAAAAGCCTAAAACTGCCTATGCTACCACACACAAAAAAAAAAATAAACATAAAAAAAAAATTGTCATTTGTAAAAACTCTATAGTTCTTAAAGCCTCCCCGGCTCCGAACGGTAGTATAGAAGAAAAACTTAAGAGCCTAGGAAAATGTCCGAATACCGCACCACAAAAAAAAAAAAAGAAAAAAAAATTTCAGTACCAGTGAAAGTCTGTCCAAAGTACCTTAACCTTGGACTTTAACTAAGTTAAAACTTAAGAAAACTTACCCACCCCTTTTTTTACGTACACATGGGAAGCAGCATGATGTACGAAAAGGTATTTAAATAAACCCATTGACGACCAAACTCAATACCTAAACAGGTCCTGGACGTGAGTTTGACGACTTTACGCTCAGGATCGTTTGTTCGATCGGGGAACTACTGCTGCTCCTCTATAAGAGTGGCTTCTATAGAAGAGAATAAAACAGCCATCGAAAGATAACCATAACCCACACTCAAACCACTTACACAAACCGCATCGCTCTTCGCGCGGGTAAAAAAGGGGCGCGTCCTGCTGAGGTTGGAGCCCTGGCCTCTGTGTTCGAAAAATCAGCTACAGAGCTCAAACGATCAAAACTACTAAAATGCAAGCAAACACTACAAATAGCCACATTTAACGTAAGAACCTTAAATAGAATAGGACAACTACCAGAGCTAATCGCATCGGCCGTAGAACATAAGATTGACATAATATGCATACAAGAACACGCACACCGAATATATCAAATATCATGAAACTGGCAATGGATGGTCGCTCGTCACTGTATCTGCATGGAATAACTCAGTCAACGCCGCAGTAGGAGGGGTGGGATTGCTAATAGGACCTAGAGCATTGAAAACGCTAAATAGCATTGAGAAAATACAACCTAGGATGATGGCAGCTACTTTTAACGGCAAGCCCAGAGCAACAATCATCTCCTGCTACAGCCCTACCAATGTTAGTGAAGAAACTGAACTAGTCACCTTCTACAATGAGTTATCCTCATTAGTGCGTAGCATCCCGAAACACAACATGTTAGTCATTGGCGGAGACATGAATGTCCAAATCGGGAAAAACGGAAACCACAAATACAGCCTCCACAACACGTCAAATAGGAATGGGCAACATCTCACAGATTTCATAATAGAAAATAGATTAGCATGCCTCAATACAAACTACCAAAAAAAGGGAGGGCAAACTATGGACATACAATCAGATTAGAGACTCGGTGGAATATAGACAATCTAGGATAGCCTGGCAAACAATAAACGAAGTGAGTAGAAGAAAGAACACAGCCAAAGCAAAACTGAAAGCAGCAAACCTACAAGAAAGAATAAAACTGTGGAAACAGCACTTCGAAGACCTACTAGGAAACCCACCGAAAATAACACATGAACCAATCACCAGAATAATTAGTAAACAATTAGACATTAAAATAGGACCGTTCACACACGAAGAACTCGATTTGGTTCTCAGAAAAATTAAAAATAGGAAAGCTGCAGGGCTGGACGAGATTCCCCCAGAAGTATGGAAGACCAGACAATTCGATGACATACTGCTCCGACACTGCAACGCAGTATACAATCAAAATCCGATAGATAGATGGATGAAGGGATGCATACTCCCCTTCCCTAAAAATTGGGACCTCGAATTAGCCAAAATCTACTGAGGCATAACATTTGCATCCATAGCAGCCAAAATCTACAATGCCCTACTACGAAAACACATAGAACCCAAAATCGACAACATACTTAGGAAAAACCAAAATGGCTTCCGAAGAAATAGATCCACGACCTCACAAATATTAACCATCCGTAGAATCCTTGAAGGAGTACGGGCAAAGAACCTACAAGCGACATTACTATTTGTCGACTTTACCAAGGCCTTCGATTCCATTCACAGAGGGAAGATGGAACAAATCCTACTAGCGTTCGGCATACCTAAAGAAACCGTAGCAGCAATAACGTTTCTCTATAGAAACACCAAAGTAAAAGTACTATCACCAGATGGAGACACAGAATACTTCGACATTGTAGCAGGAGTACTACAAGGGGACACGCTGGCTCTGTACCTCTTTATCATTTGTCTAGACTACGCACTTACAACATCGATTGACAAAATTAGAGAGAATGGCTTCGAGCTGACGAAGAAAAGAAGCAGAAAGTACCCCGCAAAAACTATTACCGACACCGACTACGCCGATGACATAGCGATACTGGCAAATACACCCGACCAAGCCGAAACACTACAGCATAGATTGGAACGAGCAGCCGCAGGCATAGGCCTCTACGTTAATGCACACAAAACGGAATATATGTGCTATAATCAAACGGGTGACATCTCCACTCTAGTAGGAACCTCTGTTAAACTAGTTGACAAATTCACATACCTAGGAAGCAGCGTCGAATCAACCGAAAAGGACATCGAAACGAGGTTAACGAAAGCATGGACAGCTATCTATAGGCTATCGATTGTATGGAAATCAGACCTAACCGATAAAATGAAACGCAGTTTCTTCCAGGCAGCGGTCACATCTATACTGCTATACGGGGGCACCACATGGACGCTAACAAAACGGCTGGAGACGAAGCTAGACGGCAATTACACAAGAATGTTGCGTGCAATCTTGAACAAGTCCTCGTGGCAACACCCAACAAGACACCAACTGTACGGCCACCTGCCTCCTATCACGAAAACTATTCAAGTTAGACGAACCAGACATGCAGGACACTGCTGGAGAAGCAGGGACGAACTCCTCAGAGATGTAATCTTATGGACCCCCACACATGGCCGTGCAAAAGCAGGACGACCAGCACGAACATACATTCAGCAGCTATGTGAGGATACGGAATGTTGTCCTGAAGACCTGCCTAGGGCGATGAACGATAGGGAGGAGTGGCGAGAGAGGGTCAGGGATATCCGTGCTACCAGCGCGACATGATGATGATGATGATTAGTGTTATGTGAAATGCAATCAGTCTCGTCCAGGATTTGAACTCGTGTCGCCGTGTCCCTTTCCTACGCTTATTATGAGCTTGCTCGTTTCGTCTCTATAGCCATATAATCTAAATTTGTTGTCTAGTTGTGTGTTATCTATTCTCGTTTTTATTTGATTGGTCCTGTTAACGATGTTTTGTGCTGCTATTAGAAGCGATTCAGGTTCTTTTTTAAGATTTTCTTTTCTTAGCCACGTCTATATTTTTTTCTGTGAGATGTTGCTCATTAGTCACTGAAAACGTTTATAGTGTTGTTTTCTTCCCATTATTTTGTGGCTGTCGTCGTCGTTCTGTTAGTCCTCAGTTTGTTTGTATTGTTTCTGGTGGCTGTAATCAGTCTTCCTTCTCGCTTTTCTATGTATTCTTCAAGTTGTTGCATCGTTGCGTCAACACTGACTTCAATAATGGAAATTCTTCTTCCTCATCTCTTCTTCTCACATATAGCCTGTCAAGGTCATCTCTGGGGTGTAATACAAAATTCATGTTTTTTTTTCTTTTTCTCTAATCCATTTCCTCAAGTTCTCTTAATAAATGGTTCCGAATATCTTACAAGAACAGCCCAGGTACCAATTCCTTTGATAAGTTTTCTGTTATATAGTTTTGTCTCGAGTAGTTTTCAGGTTCGTCTTCTTAATTTTTTTCTTTTATTTCCAGCTGTTTGAAGGTGTCAGCTTCCAATATCCCCAAGTATTTTTAGGTTTCCTTTCCTCCGAAGATTCTAACTTTGTCTTTATTTGGTAGTTCCATTTCGTCCGTAAGGTGTCGTTTGCCGCTTTTCATTAATAGCATGGCGCATTCTTCAGTGCCAAATTCCATCCCTATGTCCTGACTGTATATTATCACTGCTTGTTTTAGATTGTCCAAATCATTTTCATTTTTTTGCAAATAGTTTGATGTCGTCTATGTAAATTTGGTAATTTATCTTTTCTTGCGATTTACTAAGTTGTATCCAGCTGTGCATTTTCTGAGTCTGTGGTTGAGTGGCATCATCGCAATTATAAAATAGTAATGTTGTTTGTGCATCTCTTTGGAATATAACCCTTTGGATCTTTGCTTCAGCTAAGCTTTTCCCTCCTGCTGTCAATCCCACTTTCCAGCTTTTCATGGTTTTCCCGATAAAGTTTATGACTTCATCTGATATTTTGTACATTTTATGGCAATTTATTATCTATCTTTGTGATACAACACCTGATGAGTTTTTTCACAACAGCGTCAACTGATGGTCTTTCAATGGAATCTGAGTGACAAAAGGTTGCTCAGATCTCCTGGACTCTTCTTTATTTTCTGGCCAATCTCAACAATGCAGTAAATTTGATAGGCCTCCAATTTCCAACTTTTCCAATTCTTTTGGGGGCCATTCCCAACGAACCAATTACAATTGTTATCACCGTCAGCTTCATGTTCAATAGACTTTTTGTAGTTCTCGAGCAAGGTCCAAGTTTTTTTCTCTTTTTTGGCGAGCTTTGTTTATTATTCTGTGGTCTGCTTGGACGGCAAAATTGGGAAACTTATTTTTTGGTTTATTAATCTTAGGTTTGATCTACTGGCCAGAAATGGGCGATTTGTTTGCATCTCAAAATCTCAGAGAATATTATGCATTGCATTCTCTTGGACAGATTGTTGGCTGTGCATATATTATTATAATTATTATTATTATTATTATTTTACTCCAGGTCTCTTCTTAGTATCCTGGCTATTATTGTTCCTTTTCGAGTTTTTTTTTTACATCAAGAGTAACCGATTGTTTATCTCAGTGACAACAAGTTTCATCAAGTTTCCTGGATGCTTCTCAGTATTCTGGCCGATCTAAATAATGCTGACTGGGCTTCTTATTTCTAAGTCCTCCAAATATTTATCAATCTTTTAATGACTGTGTAGGGATTACTAATTACAATTGGTATTACTGTCACTGGAATGTTCGATTATTCCCTTGTAAGGTCCCAGTACTTAACTTTCTTTTCACTTTCTTTCAATTTTACTCAGAGGTCAGACAGGACATAAAGTCCACAATTCGGCAAGTTCCCTTTTTTGTTGATTATTACGAGGTCTGGTCATCTGGCTGATATTAGATTTTCCGTTTGTATCTTAAAATTCCAAAGGTGTATGTTCATTATTATAATTGTTATTATTATTCCTTTGATAGTTTTTACACTAGCGTTAACTGATGATTTTCCGGTGGAGTTTAAGCTAGAGAAAGTGTCCTCAAATATTCCGGACACTTCTCAGTATTTATGCTGATCCTAATAATGTTGTAGATTCGAGGTTTCAACTCATATTCTTATTTCCTGCTCCTTCAGTCCCTATACCAATCCTTTCCCAACTGAAACGAGTACCCTTATTATCATTATCATTATTACTCTTCTTAGAGTTTTTCACATCAGCGTTAGCTAAACATTTCTCTTTGGAGTTTGAATAACAGCAAGTCTCCTCAAGTCTCCAAAACTCTTCTAAGAATCCTGGCCGATCTTAATAAAGTTATTTTTCCGAGACGGTTTCTGGGTGGTGCATTTAACATTTGTTCGTATGGTCAAATTTCAATTTCCTACACAATTCACAGTCGATTAGTTTTCCTACTCAGTCATGTCTAGTTTTCTATTCTTTCTGTACTAGTTTGCTGCATTTCCTTAGTATGTGATTGATCGTTTCGTATCCATCTCCACATATTCAACATTTGCTGTTATAATAATAACAATAATAATATTGATTACTATTATTATTCACTCATTAGAGCTTTTCACATCAGCGATAGCAGATGGTTTTTCACTGAAGTCTGAGTGACAGCAAGTCTCCTCAAGTCTCCAGGACTCTTCTTAGTATTCTGGAAGTTCTCAACAATGCTGCCGTTCGGATGGTCTCCACTCGTCCGCCAACCTCCAAGTCCTCTAGTCCCTTTAGTAATCCCTTAGTTACTGTTCCAAACGCACCAATTACAATTGGTATAATTTTCCCCTGCATATTCCTCAGTTTTTTCAGTTCCCTAGTAAGGTCGAGGTACTTATCCTTCTTTTCACATTCTTTCAGTTTTATTCTGTGGTCTGACGGGACAGCAAAGTCGACTATTTTGCTAGTTCTCTTTTTTTTTGTTGATTATTATTAAACCTGGTCTCCTGGCTGGGATTAGGTGATCCGTTTGTATATCAAAGTCCCATAGGAGTTTATGCGTGGCATTTTCTAGGATTGGTGCTGGGTTTTGCATATACCATTTTTGGAATTCCCTTTCGTCTACAGATATTCCAATAATTTAAAAAAAATTACAGTAGTCACGGAGCTAGGGCGCCAAATTTAAAACAAATCTATTTTTTCTTCTCAAAAATATTCACCTGGAATAAACATTGGACATTAGTTAGCAAGTCTTCATTTAAATTCAAATGTTAACCAAACGATTTTTACGAGACGCGAAAATCAGTGATTTAAATAGACAGTAACCAAAAATTTACCTTTGAGTAGGCATTTACAGCAACAGATATGTTTCCTCTGACCCCACTAATGTTTTCAAACTACTGTGGTCATTTATATACATTTCAACAATTGCTGAGCACGAGTTACTTCAAGAATATTCCATTCCAAGCCTATATTTTGAGAATGAGGAGGGTTCGGTCGTTTATTTTTTTCCTTTTTTTATTTTACTTTTACCAAAATTACTTTTTGGTTTTAATTTTTAAGTAAGTCATGTTTGGTTGGGGAGGTTTTTTTGGGGGGCTTTTTTTGGGGGGGTGGAATTCCCATTCGTCTGCAGATATTCCAAAAAATTACATTAGTCAGGGGGCTTGGGCGCTAAATTTAAAACAAATTTATTTTGTTTTCTTTATTATTATTATCATTATAATTATTATTTACTCCTCTAGAGTTTTTCACATCAGTGTTAGCTGATGGTTTTTTACTGGAGTTTGAGTGACAGCAAGTCTCCTTAAGTCTCCAGGACTCGTCTCAGGATACCGCTCGTTCTTAACAATGCTATCATTTGGATAGTCTCTACCCGTTTACTAACTTCCAAGTAATCCAGGCCTTTTAATAATTCTTTACTTCTTATGCCTAAGGCACCAATCACAATTGGCACAATCGTTAATTTCATGTTCCACCGCTTTTTCAATTCTCTAGAAAGGTGGAGGTACTTATCCTTCTTTTCATTTTCCTTCAGATTAATACTGTGGTCCGCCGGGACAGCAATGTCGACAATTTTGCAGTTTCTCTTTTTTTTTTTTTTTTTTTGTTGATTATTATGAGGTCTGGTCTTCTGGCCGCGATTAGGTGATCCGTTTGTAGGTTAAAGTCCCATAGGAGTTTATGCGTGGCATTTTCTAGGACAGGTGCTGGGTTGTGCATATACCATTTGTTTGCATGGTCGAATTGAAATTTCCTGCACATTTCCCAGTGGATCACCTTGCCGACCCAGTCGTATCTCGCCTTATACTCCTTCTGTGCTAATTTGCTGCATTCACTTACTCCATTAGATTTTTTTACATCAGCATTAGCTGATGGTCTTTCAATGGAGTTTGAGTGACAGCAAGTCTCCTCAAGTCTCCAGAACTCTTCTCCATACTCTGGCCGTTGTCAATAAAGTTTAGTTTGGATGGTCTCCACTCGTCAACCAACTTCCAAGTCCTCCATTCCCTTTAATAATCCTTTAGTTACTGTACCAAAGGCAACTATCACAATTGGTATAATTGTCACCTTCATGTCCCACAGCTTTTACAATTCTCTAGCAACGTCGAGGTACTTATCTTTCTTTTCACTTTCCTTCAGATATATTCTAAGGTCTGCTGGGACAGCAAAGTCGACAATTTTGCAAATTGTCTTTTTTTGTTGATTATTTTTAGGTCTGGTCTTCTGGCCAAGATTAGGCGATCTGTCTGTATGTCAAAGTCCCAAAGGAGTTTATGTATGTCATTTTCTAGGACGGGTGCTGAGTTGTGTATATACCATTTGTTGGTACGATCAGTTTTAAATTTCTTGCACATGTCCCAATGGATCACCTTGCCGACCCAGTCGTGTCTAGTCTTATACTCCTTCTGTGTTAATTTGCTGCATTCGCTTATAATTACCATTATTATTATTAACTTACAAAATTATCAATTGTAACACCGATAGCATATATTGTATCCCTGTATTGTTATGAGATAGCTCTTCCGGCAAATATGCCCGCCCAAGCCGAAACCCTGCAACAAAATCTAGAACGAGCAGCTGCTGGCATTGGCCACCATGTCAATCCAGACAAGATGGAAAACATGTGATTTTATCAAAGAGACGACATCTCCACACTAAACGGTATCTCTCTGTAACTAGTTGACAAGTTCACCTACCTAGAAAGCAGTGTCTCATCAACCGAGACACATCAACACGCAACTAGCTAAGGCATGTACAGCTAACGAGAGATTATCGGTCATATGGATATCAGCCCTAACCAATAAAATGGAACGCACATTTTTCCAAGCAGCGGTCGTGTCGATACTGCTGTATGGATGCACTAACTAAACGTATGGAGAAAAAACTTGACAGCACCGACGCAAGAATGCTGCAAGCAATACTGCACAAGTTCTGGGGGCAGCACCCTACAAAGCAGCAGCTGTACAGCAACTAACCACTCATCATGAAAACTATCCACAGTAGACGAATCAGACATGTGTGACACTGCTGGAAAAATATGGACGAACTCATGGGTGATATACGCCTGTGGCCCCTTTTTACATGGACGAACAAAGGAAAGACGACCAGGTAGAACCTACATACAACTTTGTGCTGATATAGGATGTAGCCTTGAAGATCTACCGGAAGCGATGAACTATAGAAAGGGATGACAAAAGAGGGTCAGGGATATCCATTCTGATGGCGCCACATGATGGTGATTATTACAGAAGCCCGACAATATTTTTCGGACACTTTGAAAAAAGTACTTCAAGGTGGTTACTAGTGCCAAAAACTTTTGAGATTGTAAGTACGTAGTTGAGGAGTGAAAATCCACTACTAGTGTAATTATTTTTTTTAGTTTGGCTTTGATAATTTTAGTTTTTTGTGATTTTTGCGAAAACTTGCGCGACACTATTTTTCGGACATGACAAAAAATCCTATTTTTTTAAGAGCTATGTTTATGTATATGTTGCTGTATGAAAATTTTCTGCTTGTACACTGTTCTGGGACACTGGCGCCCCTACTACTATGTTAACATAGGACAATCTAACAGCATAAATAGTCCGGATATTTCTTGGCAAAAATATTAAGTTTAATGAGGTAAATGCATTCAAAAGAAGTCGTTTGTTTGGCACGGAAGAAGCGGGAAGATGGCCTCAGCATCAGAAGGATAACCATGGATTTGAAGCTGTCGAAATCAACGGTCGAATACATGCTGAAGACAAACTCCGAGCGGAAAAAGAAGAGAGGTCGGAAAAGATCAATTGGCAAGAGGACTGAAAAGAGAATGAAGAGGGCTGTGACAGGGCTTTTAACATCTGGAGAAAAAGTTACAGCAAGAAAAGTAAAGGAGAAATGTGAATTGGATGTAAACGTCCGAACAGTACAAAGAAAGCTGCATAGCATTGGTTTGAAGTCTGCAAAGGCTAAGAAAAAATTACTATAACAAAGAAACACAAAGGAGCAAGACTGGAGTGTGTTAAAACGTGGTTAACAAAGCATGTTGACTTTAAGAAGGTTATATTTACTGATGAGAGGCGTTTCAAGTTTGATGGGCCCGATGGATGGTGTACTTGGTCGAGAAGGGGGGAGCCTGTTGTACTGAACAAAGACAGATGGGAGGAGGAGGAGATATGGTTTGGGGTATGATCTTTGCTAATGGAAATATATGGTTGGAGTGGCTGAAAGGACGACAGAACAGCGAAAGCTACAAACAGTTGCTGGACGAGAAAGCCCTACCAAGGATAAGAATAGAGATGGAGAATGATTTCGTTCTACAGCAAGACAATTGCAGCATCCATGTGTCAAAACTCACGAAAGAATGCATGGCAGAAGTGAATATGACTACTTTGGAATAGCCTGCAAGAAGCCCAGATCTAAATTTAAAAGAAAATGTTTGGGAAATGCTTGCGCAACTTGTCTATGATGGACCTGAAATAACGAAAGAGGCTCAACTCTGGGAACGAATACTAGGAGCCAAAAAAAATTAAACTGATAGAAACACGTAGAGATGTTATTGTGCATATGTTTGATCATTATGAAGAGAGATTGATAAAAGTTATTGAGAAGAAAGATGATATTACAAACTATTAACAGTTTTTCAACGATGTCCGAAAAATAATATCGCGTGTGTTTTGTAAAAAATGATGAAAATTAAATATTTTTCCTTACCTAATTGATTTTCTTCCATTTTTATTAGGGTATTGTCTTTATATGTTTATGCTCTTCCATTGAAGGAATTTCGCCACTCTATGGTACTCGGAAAGTCGAATACTAAAGTGTCCGAAAAATATTGTCGGGCCCCTGTATGACAATCAATTTTCTATTTTCTACTGATGGTGATAAAAAAGTAAGATAAAATTGATGGTATCTCAACAACTATATATATAAATATGTAAAAAGATATTAAGAAATTAAACAAAGATTAAATTTTAATCGTAAATGGAGAGAAAATATAGATGCATTTTTAAAAATTAATCAATATAAGTTTGATTTTAGTTATAGTGATTTTATCCTCATTTTCTTAGACAAATATATATGTGGTGCATTCAATAAGTTTCCAGACTTTTTTTTTTGTACAGGCATTTACAATTGTCGTAGACTCAGTATGTCATTGCTATACATCTTATGAGATGACTGACCAATTTTTATGATTTCAGGTTCAAATGAACAGCTACGCCAGCAATTGAAACACACCCTACTAAAGCCTGATTGTCACAGCTAGCGAATTTGAAAAATGCAATCTGGACTTCAGAAGAACGAGACAGAGTTCCCAGTGGAAGCATGGTGGCTCTTCAAAACCCAAGAAGGCCAGGTAGAGCAAATCCACCAACAAACATTTGAGGATTCCCTTTTTTGACAGCATTGGCATGATCTACATGCACTGTATTCCCACTGGACATAAAGTCAACAAGGAATACTATGTTGAGGTTTTAAGGGAGTTCAGGAAGAGATTTCGTCGGAAGAGGCTAGCACTCTTCAAATCGGGTCCATGGCATTTCCACCAGGACGATACACCAGTCCACAACTACATCCTTGTCACAGACTATTTGACCAAGGTGGGCATCAAGACAGTTCCTTAGCCTCTCTATTGTTCAGACCTTGCTCCCTGTGACTTTTGGTCAGTCCCTAAGCTCAGAAGCTGTCGTTATGAGACAATTGAGGAGATGAAAGAGGCTGTAATGAAAGTCATTGACACGTTCACTCAAGAGAACTTCCATGGGGCCTTCTAGTAGTTGTTGGAATGTTAGAGAATGTGCATTGCAGCAGGAGGAGATTACTTCGAAGGGGACTAGAGTTCCATATGTATATTTTCAATAAATGTGCCTATACGAAAAAAGTCTGGAAACCTATTTAATGATCCTCGTAAATAAATAGATTTTTCTTTAAATGAAATATGTTAACTTATTGACAAGATTTTAGTTGCTGCAGGTTGTGTGAATTGTGGTAGTCAGTACCCTTATATATTGAAAAAAAAAATTGATACCGACAACCAGCTGAGGATATTTCGTTCTGTTTTGACACCAACTTGTACTCCATTGCTTTTGGTTCCCTCTCACAAGTCTTTTAAAGCTTGTAACAATCAATTTAAAAACATTTTTCTCCTCATGGTATGATGGCTATCTGAAGAGGTTGGTTCTCTTATTGAGTTGACAACTGAAATATATTTGTAATAGCCAAATGATGGTTTTTAAAGTTTTTTTCAATTAGGGTGCAAAAGGAAATATTCCTGTATAATAATAAACGATTCTATTATAAAACAAGATTAATTTTCATTTAAAAAGATAAACAACAAAATAAGCAGATAGACAGTAAAAAGAAAATTCCCTCAATATGGCAGCCATTGTTTTTCACTAATTGTATCAACAAGCCTTCGAAACGATTTGCATGGATTGCAAATAAATTATTCAGACATTTTATTCCGTTAGTAGTTTTAAGCTAACCAATATTTGGATGGGAAGGTGATTATTGTTGTTGTTTTCTAAAACACTCCTTATAGTGTAATCAAAGGGGTTAAGGTCTGGGCTTGATCGAGGCTGAAAAGAAACTGCAATTATCTCGCGAATTTATTTGGCTTTGTTTCAGTGTTACGCGAATCATAGATTCTTTGTATTTTCCTTTCTTGCTCACACATATTGGGCGAAATTTCTATAGAAGATGCTTTGATAATTTAGATTTATCGAGTTTTATTTAAAAAAATGCTCTAAACAGACAAAAATCAAATAAATAAAAATCATTCCATATTTTGCTTTCGCACCCTATACACGTGTGTGTGTGTGTGTGTGTGTGTGTGTGTGTGTGTGTGTCTAAATTTTAATTTGGAACTATTAACTAACGTTTAATATATATATATATATATATATATATATATATATATATATATATATATGTGTGTGTGTGTGTGTGTGTGTGTGTGCATGTATTTTATTTACGTCACTGCCAGTAAGTGAATAGTTAAATGAGAACATTTTGAATGATTCTCTTATTTAAGTTTATACTTTTTTTTATTTCTGCATTTTAAATTAAATGAAAAGCTGAATAACATACGGTTAGGTATTACATTCTATTCAATATAAAACAACATTTGAATAATGGATTTTTCCAAAGAAAGAGTATTGCATTCATTTTCATTTACGTATTCTTTATAAATTACGTAGATCAAATGTAATTCAAAGCTAGTTTCTGCTTGTTCAGAATATACAATATATGAAAACAAAGAATTATATATAAAGTAAACGGCTGTAAAAAAAAAAAAAAAAAAAAAAAAAGAAAAAAAGAAAAAGAGAATATGTTAGAGCACTTTGTTGGAAGAATTATCAGCTGAGATTATATCCATTAAATATTTACATATATATTTCGTATTTTCTAAAGACTGAACAAGAATATCTCCCAAACTTTTTGACATTTATTATGATCAGATTTACTGTGAAAAAGTGTATTTGATATATATATATATATATATATATATATATATATATATATATATATATATATATATATATATATATATATATGGTAGATTCATGATAATCTTTCGTGGGTTGTGTGTTTTTTTCTTCTTTGATAGATGCTACCTGTACAAGTACGAAACTATAGTTTCCTGATTGATCTATTTAATTCTGGCCGTTGATCTATGATGTTCTCCATCCACCATCTAGTGAAATGCGCCGTTGCTTCAACTTAGAATCCATTCCCTTACTTTATATCCACCATGCAGCATCATGTGATTTATATTGGAATATTTTTAGTCCAATGTAAGATACACTCCTCCCTCGAAGAATGATTACCAACGACAATGCCGGGGTAGAATATTCATTAGTGATAGAAATATCCACTTTTCCATTTCTAAATTTTTAAAAGTGTAATTTCGACTACCCAAATTTAGTTTAACCAGTTACATGGGATATAAATTCATTATCTCATAGCATTTTGACAATATTTTGCTAGCAAATTTTGATGCAGAGTTTCTCTGCTTAGATACAAACAGATTTTTTTTGTGGAATTTCTCTTTCTTCAAAACAAGACACGTGAAAGAGAATAATAGTGTAGCAACCGCGACGCGCAAGAACTTTTACATTTTACTAATATTCAGTAAGAATAAGGCAGCAAAAATATTCTCTGATTGTAAAAAGTCTTAGTTAAAGCTTACATAATCAGTTGGCCTGGAGATAGTTTTTGGCAACGGCGGAGGACAGACAGTCGTGATTATGACATAGCCAAACAAACAATGAAATAATAAATAAATAAATAAAGGTATTTCTTCCAAACATTTTCCATTCTTGTCAGAAGTTAGACTAATTTTTTGTTTTGTTTTATCTATTCAAAACACATTCAGACTTTATGGTGTCTATTATCTCTCTTCACTTACTTTTTATAATATTCACAGAGTGGACTGCAAGTGTATTTCACCGAGAGTCTATTAGATAATATATCTATTGACAAGAAGTGAATAAATAGGGTTTTGAACGGTGAGGTATACTCCTCCATCGCAGAGCATCTTTCGATCACCAGATTCTCTGTAGAAATCAAAACAACCAGTTAAAGCTTTATGATATGGCTGGCACACATTCGCCAACGGTTATATTATGAATCAATATCTAAAAACTGTAAGAAACATATTTGATTCTCTTCAGGAGATGTCTGAAGCACCCAAACCGAACGATGAATATGAAAACTTTGTTACCACCCATATAGAAGTGCACGCCAAAAATTATTTATTTGCAACTAAATATCAAACTCGGGCTGTTTATAGAGAAATAAATAGATGCAACGTTGAATAGAATGAAATGCGAAAAAAAAAAAAAGAAGAAAATTGCAGCCCTCGACGAAATACCTCCTGCAGTATTGAAGACAGGAATATTTGACCATATACTTCTTCGATTATATTGGCCCACAAAAAAAAAAAAGAAAAATTAAATAGTGTTGAGGCATTAAGCATCTTTTTTTTAACTAATTTAAGAGCGCTGAATAAGAAAATGATTTCACTTTTTTTCGTTCATCTACCATTTTTGCTGAACAGAAATACCTCTTTTTAAGAAAATTATTTTTCATTTATTTTCTGCTTATGTAATATTGAATGATGACAATATTTCTCAGTGTAAAATTGAAGAAACTTCTCATTTCGTATTTAATTGTCTCTCATGTCCAATGTTATTTAAGTTAGTTTTCATACACAAGTAGTAGTCAGCCATCATTCTTTTTTTCCTACCGTCTCTGGTACTGCTCTTCCATTTTTTTATATCCTGATGGGCACATTCTCCTTGCTCATCATTCACTACACCGCCATTATCTGTAAATTTGTCAATTGGCTATGTAAAATATGAACCTTAATACTAATATTATTGCCGATGTCATTAAGACTTTTCAACAGCTTTTCCACAAAATCCTCGTAGTTTTCCGCCCGGCAATTGCCAAATATTTTCACTTCGTTCACAATTCCAGGTCATTCATTGAATTAACAAATTCATTATCCTTAATGAGTAAGAGTGAAACCATTTTCATGATTTTAATCAATACAATGGAATCGGTGCATTCAGTTTGGATGTCTAGTTGAAGTTCCTTTCCAGTTGTAAAAAACAAAACATCTCAATAAGCTTGGTTGCCTTCCGTAGTGAAGGGAAAAAAGTGATGGGATATATTTATGAATATCAAGCAGAAGATTTTAGCTTTTCATTTTTTGATGTCACCTTAATTATCAGCTTTACTAAAGAGTATTACTGATAAATTTTATCAGTTAAATTGAATTTTGGGGATAAATTGGAAAACAATGAGTACCTTTTTTTAAAAAATATTTTGACTCAAAAACTCATTTTTTCTTATAAAATATGATTTTTAGGTGGCTGACATAAATTGCTTGGCCTACATAAATTTGATGGATTTATACCATCTTTATTAAGTGAATTTTGGGATCAGCCAAGATCGTATCTTTTTCCAAAAATGAGTAATTACAATACAACAAAAATGATTTGCAAATCATGTAAAACTAATTTTTATTTCCGGAATCAGCTTTTTTTTTTTCTTGGTACCAACAACCGTGTCGTCCAGTGTAATGCAAGGCAATGATAAAAGAAATCACATCAAAGAAATAGACAAAATGGTTTATCTCTCCTTTCCCCAAAAAGCTGACATCGGAATGACTGAGAACTTTAGAGGCATAGCTCTTCCTCCAAAAGATGCCAAGGTTTCTAAGTCTATGTTTATCAACTGTATCCAACCTAAACTCATGAAATTTACAAGGCAAAATCAAGATGGTTTTCAGAGAAATCGATCTGCAAGGATTCTGACGGTAGAAGAAGTACGGGCAAAACATCTCGAGGCAACACTATAGTTCATAGATTTCTCTAAAGCATTTTATTTCATACACAGAGAGAATTACATGTTTATTGTCTCCCTGAATAAACTTTTATGGCCATAAAACATAAAACCAATGCGTCTCTCACCTGATAGAGCCAGCAAGTTCTTCGACATTGTCTCTAGTGTCTTGTAACGAGACACATCGGTGCGATATAATTATATAATCTGTCTAGACTGCGTACTTCAGATGTCCAAAGGTCTTATAAAAGGAAACAATTTTACTTTAAAAAAGCAAGAAGCAGGCAATATCTCACCGAAACAATGACAAACGCAGACTACGCAGATGATCTAGAGATTCTCGATAATGCACATGTACAAGCTGAAACCCAATTGCATAGCCAATAACAAGCCCAAGAAGAACTGCCCACAACGTGATCGCAAATTAAGCCGATTTCATGCATTCAAACAAGAAGAAACTATCTCCAATTTAAGTGAAAGGTTTAAAATTTCTAGACGAATTCATAGACCTCGCCAATAATATCTCATCAACAGAAAGTGACGTTTACAAGCACCTTGAAAATGCGTTGAATGCTTTAGACAGGTTATCGATCATATGAAAATCTGATCTCATTTTCAAAATAAAACCCGATTTCTTCCAAGAAGTAGCTGTGTTATTATTCTTATATGTATGCATAATACTGAAAAAAGCTAGATGGGAACAATACAAGAATGTTTCAAGCTTTTTGAACAAATTCCTGAAAGCAAAACTGTATTTGTATGGCCACTGACCTCCCGTTTCACAAAAATGTAAGACAAATAAGACATAAGGGCACTGCTAAAAAAAGTAGATACTTATTACTCACGTTCCTCTATGAATGTACCCGTGTTGGCCGACTTGCAAAGACTTACATCTGGTGTATTCAAACACTTTATTGATGATAGGGACCGATATCGAGAGAGGGTCTGAAAAGTCCCCATTGTGAGAGTGACCTTATGTTGATGATAATGATTATTGTATGAATATGCTTATTTTATTTGTTGTTTATATACCGTGTTTAAATCAATGGTTTATTATGAGTTGGAAGCCGAGTTTGCAGATTGTAATACCATACACAAAGAGGGACACGAACAAAAACACACACAGTGACACACAGAGACACAGACACACACGCAGACACACACACACACACACACACACACACACACACACACACACACACACACACACATATATATATATATATATATATATATATACATATATGTATATATATATATATATATAACCTGTGTGTATTGACAAATCTCTTAGTCTAGCTGTATGTATATAAATATATATACGTGACACCGTTCCCCTGGAAAAGAATACGTCAAAAAGAGACTGGAAATTCCATATCTTGCGCGATAGTGTCGTCTTAAGGTCACCTAATGGCCTGTACGCCAATTTTTTTAGCCATTTTCGGTAGATGTGTGTAACGCTTCTCCACAACAATACCAACTAATCGTCAGTGTGTCTGACCTCTCTGCAACCTTCGGCCAAAATAAATGTCCTCTCGACCACAAGTGCACGTCTGAAGTCTATTCCTAAGTACTTCATACCCAAGAATGTTACCATCTCTGGCGGCTTGGCCCTCCGACTGATACTAATTTCGTCTTTAGTCTTGTTGACATGTGCGATTCTTTTGGTTGATTTTCTTAGGAACGAATTTCATTTAAACCTCGATATATTTTTGTGTCTCTTCATCGGAATGAAATGTATGAGTATAGTAAGCACCCTACTCTTATACAAGTCGAGTTTTGAAAACAAATCTCACTCTCTGAAATATGGAATTGTCAAATTGTACATCGGTTAATGTTTTTGTAACACTCAGTTTGAAAGTCCTGCCGTCCATTTTACCTATAACTAAAGACAAAAAACAAAAACAATCTTCTAGAAGTTCGAATATGAAGTTTTAGATTTTAAAAAATTTAATATTGAAAAATGCATAGCTGTGCTCGTTATTTAATAAATCGAACATATTTAGACGAGTCCGTGCTAATTAAAAAGAAGAAAATGAAGCCAATATTGACCCCCACCAACGCACCTATTCTTGCTGGCAGGTTCCTTTTTTTGATAACCAAGTAATTCTTTTGAAAGTATTGTTATAACAAAATCTGATTTATCTTACTTTCTCCTCCGCCCCCTTCTTCTTTTTCTCTCCTAAATTGATACCCCTACAAAGATTTAAATTTCCAGAATCCAGTGATTATTGAAACATGAAGCGAAACCACATTTTTGAAGTATTTTAACACCATAATAGTAAAAAATTAATGTAAGAATGAATTTTTGGACAATGAGGCGCTTAAAAAGTAAGCAATAAATTAACCATAACGTAGATTTCACTTACCTGATATTCAAATCAGACGACTTTCAAAGCAGCGATACAGAAATAACTCTGCGGATGCGTGTGTGTGTGTTGTGTTGTGGTGTGTGTTGTGGTGTGTGTGTGTGTGTGTGTGTGTGTGTGTGCGATTATGGATACGTAAGCATTGTCCAGATCTCTGGAGATTCTGTGATTCATTCATAATATATACGCGGCAGACATGTGATAAAAGGATTTACCTGATTTAGATCCTGAATTACAATTGCATAATCTCTGCTCTTACCTGAAAATTTTCAAGTGCTACTTTGATTATTGGGTGTCACATAACACATGAGATACATAAACACACACACACACACAGCTCGATAGTGTGTGTGTGTGTGTGTGTGTGTGTTTGTGAGAGAGAGAGAGAGAGAGAGAGAGAGAGAGAAAGTCATTAGTTGGTACATGTCGGTCATGGCAATTTGTCGGCTGGGGAGGGAAGCACACACAAGCATAAGTCTTTTTAGCGGTTAGACCATACCTTGATTTATTCTTTCTCAGTTCAGTATTGGAAGCACGATGATATAACCAAAGGACGCCACGTGGATATCTTATTTGTTATTCTTAGAACAGAAATCTTGTATATTTCCTGCCTTGTTTTCCGTTCACAGCAAACGTTTGTTTCCTTGCACCCCAACCACTAAAAGAAAAAAGAAACCGTATCACAAAATCCATAATATATAGAAGATTAACGCCTTGGGTGAATGCCACTAAAAATATTCACCACCAATGATAAATGGTATCATGTTACAGCCATCTGTCAACATGTCTTTTCTTCGTTTTTTTTTTTTTTTGATACCTCAACTACTCATGCTCTAATAACACCAGCTTACAAAATGCTACACAGATGAAATGAAGATAATACATTGGTACATAATATCATAAACATTTCTGGCTTTAATTAAAATGTTTAAATCAACATTTCCTTTTAAGAGAATTGAGAGCAGGTAGCGGAATTGAGATAGTAACAGGAATCGATTGAGTATCATAAAGGCCAGGAAAAATTCAATGCCAGCAACGAAATTTGCCTTGAAATGTCTTCAAACTGTTTTATGGGTGTAAACTAAAGGTGTACAATCTGTTGCGAATCATTACATAAAAAAAGTAAAGGAAACTAAATGAGAAGAAACAATTCTTATAATCTCTAACCTCCCTCCCTCCATCCCCCCTCTCTCTCTCTCTCTCTCTAGATAGATAGATAGATAGATAGATATGTTAGTAAAATGTGTCTGTGTTTAAACATCAAGAAAATGAAAACAAAAGAAAAAGAGTTTTAAATATAACAAAGAAATTTAAAAAGAAAATATATAATAAATCGTTTTACTTACTTGGATGATATTTTGAGCAGAGGTGCCTTAAAACTGTCAGCCAGATTGTGGTCAGTCGTAGCGGATTGGATAAAAGCTGTCGTTAATAGTAAGGCTAGAAGTGAATGAACAATCTGCCACCTTGGAGATACGAATGAAGACTGTGCACTGATTGCATCTTTTAGCAGGAGATGGAAACTAATGAAAATGAAAGTAAAGATAGAAAAATACTTAAAACGTGGATAATAAAAACGCTAGCAATGAGGAAGAGAAAAAAAGGAAAAAGATTGCAGAGGAATGAAAATGTTTGAGTGTGTACATATGTCTTTTGTGTTAGGTGAGAATGTTGGACTGAATTGATTAAAATGGAAATCGCGCGAGAATTGAACGAGAATTTACAAAGAGGGACAATAAATGAAAGTGGACGTCCATTCTTATCAAACCCATTGTTTCAATGTCGAGTGTTGCTTCTTAATATACACTAAGAGAAAACTTGCAAGCAGAATTGCGGTGGCAATAATGAATCATCTCAGTGTTCTTAAGGAAAGTTCTCGTTGTGTTGTGGTAAAATTTCTGAACTCCCACATCGTAGTATGTGAGTTAAAACTCCAGTTGCTCTATAAAGTTCATTTTCAGACTAATACCATGGGAAAAGTTATCACTCCGCCCAGATAGGAGTAAGATAGTACCACTACTGTTCTTCTAGAAGGACGAATTTGGCATTAAATAACTACCCAAGGTTGATATTCCATTAAACACAATATCTCACTCCCAAAAAACATCAATTTTTTTATGAATAATGTGTCTTATCTGCAACGTTTTACAGCTAATCGTTTTTATCATTTACTAATAGCGGGTGTCCTCGTGGTGTAATGGTTAAAGCGATGGTCTGCGGAATCGTAGTACGCGAGTTCGTACTCCAGTCGCTCTATTACGTTCACTTTCCGGCAAATACCCTTGAGAAAGGTATGAACCCCCTTATCCTCCCAGCTATGGGTTAAATAGTACCTCTTCTAGGAGAGTGGCTTTGGCATTAAATTACCTATAAAGGTTGATATGCCATTAAACAAAGAAACATTAAGTAAAGCATTTACTAATAGCTTTTATTGCAATACCGTTATGAAAGGAAATTAAATAAAAACAACAAATGGCTATCTTACCACAGCAGTTCATGTTTCATTACTTCTCTCATAGTATATTATTCCTTTTAAAATCTTTTTTTACGGAGGCTTAAGTTTAGTACTTAGAACCTTTTGAACATCTTCAGCCAAGAGCCTATATGCTGAGGCTAATGAAGCACCTGCAAATATGACAACTCATAAAACCCCCTCCAGTACTACGTGAAATTGAAGACATGCCCAGCACATCCTGAAACAATAATACTTTTTAACAAAAATACAAAGAACGAAAAAGCCATAAAAACCTTAGGCCTCGAGATGGAAACAACGATTGGAGAAGTAGACATGAATGTGATAGAAATACATAAGACTATCGTACCAGATATTTCAACTTGGACCATAAGGACCCCAAACATAAACTTAACGCTCTGTAAACTCCACAAAATCCAAACTCACCCACTGATTTTCTAAGAGGAATTAGAAAAAATTAAGGAGAGATATCTCAAACACTTGCCGGTCTTCAAGGATGGATCTAAACTGGAGAAAATAACAGGATGTGCCTCAATACATTAAGGGGAACTAGTTAAAAAAAGATTTCCCAAATAATACCCCTAGATTCAGCGCTGAAGATTGCGAAATCAACGTGGCTCTTGACCTCATCTCAGAATCAAGTAATACCAAATTCATTATCTTTTCTGATTGTCTATCAGTGTTGGGATCATTAAAAAACACGAAATTCGATAATCCCTTAATCATAAAAATTTATGCAAATTAGAAAACTTATCAAATGATGATAATGTACAGATTTGTTGGGTCCGCAGTCAAACTGGAATCAGTGGAAACAACCAAGCAGATAAACGGAAACGACTACTCTATACATTACCACTGAAAAAAAATCATATACAGACTTTCCAATGAAGATAAATTAATACATACTACAACATAGACAGCAACCCCGGAGCAGCAATAAGCATAATAAATTACAAGAGATTAAACCCACATTTGGGGAATGGAAACAATGGAAACCATGCTACAAAAACAACCCGAAAAGAAGTTCATCTTGTCTAGACTTTGTACAGGTCATCCAAAGACAACCCATTCTTACTTACTTACTTGAAGCCAAGCAGCAATTAATGTCATGTATGCCCGACCAAATACACTGTAAAACACATCCTTATTGGATGTACCGACCAGGCTCATATAAGAGAAACTTTTTATAGTGCAAACAGCATGAAGGAACTGTTCCAAAATATTGAAATAAAAATGTAAAGTCATTCATAAAAGCAATAAATTTACTCTGAAAAATCTAAAAGAAATTTAAACAAGTCCAAATTTCTCTTACAAAGTGTTTCTCGACAAGAACTACTTCAACAAAATCTGATCTTTTCCACAAAATCTTCCCCAAATCCTTTTTACTCCAAGTGATTATCAACAAATAAAGAGCAAAAGCAGATTCTTTCTAAAAACCGTTTCACCAAGATTAAATTGCAACGTAATAGATCTTCCCGTTTTCAAACTTTTAAACTTGATTTGACTTTAAATGATCGGGGAGATTGATATACCGGGAAACGAAAATGAACTAAACCAAACCAAACGAAATCAAATCAAAAATCTTTTTTTTTTAAATCCAGGGATTGAAATTTGACCTCTCCCAGTAAATCACAGTTCAACCAAAGTACGACAAATCTGATATAGTTGTTTCCCGGAAGTAATAGTGGGAGCTATTACTTAACAACCACTGTGTTTCTATATTTCGTAAGATAGTATCACTAATTGAAAATGTAAAGAATTCAGTTATGACCATCAAGTAGCGTTTTATTCCGTTTTTTGATTACTTAACGCCAAACACTTTATATATATATATATATATATATATATATATATATATACAACAATTTTGTTTGTATTGTTCTCAGTATGCCAGCATTCATTTGTTTTCTCACAGTTAAATGTTTACTAGTATACGTTTGTAACGCGGGTAATTCTATTTAATATTTATTCCTTGTTTACTGAGAGTTTCAAGTATATTATGTAACAGTAACGATTTAACATCAGTCATTAGTTGGTACATAGTTATATGGTTGTACACACAAACACTCACTTTCTCTCTCCCTCTTCCTCACTCACACACACACACACACACACACACACACACACACACACACATATATATATAGTTTGTAAATGAATAGTCCAAGGGATTGTTATTTTCAAATAAGTTAGAGCTGATTTATTAGCTTGCATTTAAATATGGTTGTTGTTTGCACTCAATTTAAAGGTTTCACGTATTGCTTTATAACACTGTTCATTCGAATTAATATTTTTGTGTATATAATCTCTTTCAAGTATTACAGACTCTGATAATTTTGTTTGCACACAAATGAAAAGTTACAAGTATTGTTATTTAATTGTTATTTAATACTAATAGTTCTGTTTGTGTTCTGAAACACCAATAATTCCAGTTTTGCACACAGATGAATTGTTTCAAGCATAACTATTTAACTCAGATAATTTAATTCAATATTAAACATTTGTTTGCACTCAGTTAAATAGGTTTACGTATTACTATGTAACACTAACAATTCAGTCTCAGTCATTTGTTTGCTTCCGAGTAAATGAACAAACATTTCAATTTGACCCATAGTTGGGGCACGAATATGTTCTGCCACTCCGTATCCGGTTTTATTAGGAACTAATGGAAATGAAGGGGTATTCCGAATTTCCCAGAATTGTACAATTAGAGCCTCAGGATGACATCATTTAATATTATATCCTGGACACTCATTGGGGCGAAGTCTTACAACTCTGCAAAGATGCAGCCAGAGTAGTCTACAGCCTTAAACGAGAGAGCATAAACTTACAAAACGATAATTGCTGAGTTTGCTTGGGTTTGTGAGCATACATATACAAGGTTAAACGATATCAAAGATCATAGCGAGGAGCAATAATTACTAATCTCTTCTTTAAAGCCAATAAAACTATAAAAATATTGACCCTCTAAACGTATTTTTTATGGACTTCTATTATATTAGCATGTTCTAAGCAAAGTCTGTGTTGAATGAATATACGAGGTGCATACGCTAAGTTTCCAGACTTTTTTCGTACGGGTATTTAACATTGGCGTAGACTCTTGAAAATTCAGTATGTTATTGCTATACATCTTATGAGATGACTGACCAATTTGTATGATTTCAGGTTCAAATGAACAGTAACAGCAGGAATTGGAATACACCCTACTAAAGCCTGATTGTCACAGCTGGTGAATTTCAAAAATGCAATCTGACACTTTAGAAGAACGATATGCAATAGAATTCAGTTTTAAACTTGAAAAAAATGCCACAAGAACGTATGGAATGCTTCAGAATGCTTTTCAGTCATCTTGAATGAATCAAGCATCAGTTTTTGAGTGGCATAAGAGGTTCAGCAATAGCAGGGAGTCTGTGAGGGATGATGAGAGGTTTGGGAGGAGTAAGGAAGTCAATACATCCAAGTTAATTGGCCTAAGAGTTAGGGTTAGGGTTACTATGTTGAGGTTTTACGTGAGTTCAGGAAGAGATTCCTAGGGAAGAGGCCAGCACTCTTCAAATCGGCTCAGTGGCATTTCCATAAAGACAATGCACCAGTCCACTACTCCATCCTTGTCACAGACTATTTGACGAAGATGGGCATCAAGACAGTTCGTCACCCTCCCTATAGCCCAGACCTTGCTTCCTTTGAATTTTGGTTATTCCCTAACCTCAGAGGCTGTCGTTATGAGGCAATTGAGGAGATGAAAGAGGCTGTGACGAAGGCCATTGACACGCTCAAACAATAGGACTTCCATGGGGCCTTCCCGAAGTTGTTGGCTCGGTACAAGTGCATTTCAGCCGGAGGAGATTACTTCGAAGGGGACTAGAGTTTCATGTGTGTACTATCAATAAAAGTGCCCATACGAAAAAAAGTCCGGAAACTTATCGTATGCACCTCGTACATATTGCTAATTTTTGGATTAGATATATGAGCCAAGATTCTGAATCATTGATCATAGATCATGGCATAGATACATGTATACAAACAGACACTTTGAGGATTACGTATGTAGATAGTCAGATAGATTAATGTCTTCCGACTGAGATAGTTGTGAACTGATATATAGCTAGAGAGGCAGATATGGAAAGGGTGAGAAATAATTATTTCCAAAAAATGATATAAAATTACCTATATTGATGTAGATTAACATATCAGGAAAAAAAATAAACACACCTTTCATATCTATCAAGTCAAATCTATCCATCTATATTGGACAACATCTATCTATCTATATACGGATAGATAGATACATATTAAAAGGATGAGATAAGTAATTTGTCAAAGAATTGATATATAATTAGCTAGTTTCATGTAGAAATATATTTCGTGAATGAAAGATATAACAATGCATGAATATGAACATATCGTGATCCTATTTACCCAAGCCCTCCGCTCGGGCAGGATATGACACATGGTCAATTTTTAAGCGGAGTTTAACAGGTTTCAATTCAGAGTTTTCCTTCTCCTAGACTAGTTGCCTCACCAAGGCTGAAGAACCCAGTCTGTCCTACTATTTACCCATAGCTTGAGGGAGAATAATTGGATTCATATCTTTCCCATGACAGCGTGATAGATAGATAGATAGATAGATAGATAGATAGATGTCAAGCAACTAAGAGACTAAGATTTATATGATCTGATAGATACAAAGATGGAAAATGTTTAAATAAAGCAACAGAATGAATACTTTGTTAAATAAAAAGTAGATAAGGAAAGATAGCTAAAGCATTTTCAATGATTGACTTACGTCTTCTTTATTTCTGTATTGTTGCAATCGTTAGTTTGTATTGTTCTTGTTTTTAGTGAAACATTTACCTCATGAGAATCTCGGCTGATGGCGTCTCTTCCGTTGTCCCTTGGGAAGGCTTCAAGCTACATTGATGTATTATATTTGCGGACGGGATAGCGCTTCTTGCCGAAACCGGAGGTGTTTAAAAACGGAAGGAAATTAAAGCAGTCTCTTAGACGAATGTTGACTTCAGAACACTGTACTCCATTCAACAAGAATGGTTCTTTTAGCCGTTTATAATGTGAAGTTCTTTGGTAAAATGGTATATTAAACTTTAATGCGTATATAATGCCAATTCCTTGGGTGTGTGTATGGCTTTAAAATGAAAAGATTGTTGGCAACGTTATTTTCAAGCGGTTTACTGCTCATTTGTTTGCACATAGTTAAATAGTTTAAGATATATTTATTGTTTGCACACAGTTCAATAGTTTTAAGCATGATAATTTATTGTTTGATGCATTTAAACGTCTTCAAATATTCCTATTTTTTGCTTGTACAGAGTTAAATTGTTTCAAATATTGCAATTTATATTTTGTGCAGAGTAAAACTATTAATATCTTACACTAATAGTTTTCTTTGCACACAGGTACATGGTTTCAAGTATTAATATTATAAGATTTACACGTCTCTTTTTTTAGAATGACTGTGATACCACTTGTTCCTGAAACAAAGATGGCGAACGACGGTAAACTTTTAGTCAAGAAATTCACGTGATTTGTGTCTCAACTACGTCAGCACCTTTGATTTTATCCCGCACATTTGGAGCCAAACCACATGACAAGGATTACCTATATATTCTCTCGTCGTCCAAGAACTCACTCTCTAACATTTTGAATTCCAGAGACATCATTGTATCTCTCTCTCTCTCTCTCTCTCCCTCTCTGGCTTTCTCTCTCTCTCTCTCTCTCTGTCTTCATTTCGACTTCCAGAAACAGCTTGAACTTGCCAGTTAGTAAGACACTACTCAACACGCGTAACATGGGTGCACATACATTCTGCGACCTTTTCCTTACATGTTCTGCTTCTCGATTAGACTTATTCCAGTCTCGAACGCAGCCTCAGAAATTTCGTCAAATCCCGAAAGAGACAAACAACCAACTTGGGAGAAGACACAATTCTCCCAAAATACATTGCTCTATTTCTGTATATTGATACATCGCATGAAATACTTACTCAACAGACATTTTATAGTCTACAGGACACTAGTTACATACACACACGCACATACACAGAAGAATATTTAACAGATATATTAAAATATTCGAAATGCTTTGTAATGTTTCCTTTTAAAGTATTTGTTGATATATAAATTTCATTTTGTTTGTACTGCTTTGTTTTGAATGTTCTTTTTTCCGCGTCGTTTTACATCATTTAAACTTTTGCTTTTCGATAATGAGCCAACATATATAGTGGGAGCAAACTATCCACCAAATTGTACCCCTATGCTATCTTACATGTTCAATATGCAGTTAATGGTCCAAGGTATTACTATCTGTTATACCGGAACTATACACTTAGTGACTATTTTTAGTATGACACCAGTAAAGATATAAATGGACGGTGTCTGACTACTTCAGGGGAAAAAGCGTTAATCGCTCTTTGATAGACTTGCCAACTCTTCGGCTTGTACCTGTTCAATACCTTTATTGAACCAACGATACAACACTATCAAACACTAATTATAATATGTGTCAGAGTTAAATGGTTTCAGGCTTTGTTATCGATTACTAACCATTCAATCTAATACTAACCATTTGCTTGCACAGAGTTAAATGGTTGCAAGTAGCATAAATGATTAAGCAGTTCAATTTGACCCATAGATGGTACTCTAACATGCTACTATTTGATCTAAGAGTTGACCTGGGAGTAACCATAATGAAGGGCTGCTCCACATTCCCAAAAGCTTCAAGATTCCCCACCAGTTGGTTTATTTACATATCAAGGACAATCATTGTGGGTGGAGTAACCATCTGCTGAGAAACAGTGGGAGTATTATACAGCCCTAGCCAACTGAGCTCGTAAACAATTGTAATTCAGTACAGTTGAAAAACATTAGCAGTTGTTCACAAGATACTATATTTCATATAACTAATTAATTTCCTCTAAGCACCCAAGGCAAATTAGTAGAATATTGATTTGTGTCAACAAATCACCGTTGAAAAGTATTAACTTTAGATATTTTTACTGATATTTACATGGGCTAAAAGATCGTTTTTTGACATCTGTAGAGAAATTAGAGGGGCTCGTGGTACAGCAGTTTTCTTCGAAATATTGAAGGAGACTTGTTGTGTACCAGGATAATGTCCTCGTGGTGTAATGGTTAAAGCGATGCACTGCGGAATCGTTGTACGCGAGTTCGTACTCCAGTTGCGCTATTACGTTCACTTTCTGGCAAATACCCTTGGGAAAGGTATGAACCCCCTTATTCTCCCTCCAGCTATGGGTAAATAGTAGGACGGACTAGGTTCTTCAGCCTTGGTGAGGCAACTAGTCTAGGAGAAGGAAAACTCTGAATTAAAACCTGTTAAACTCCGCTTAAAAATTGACATTGTGTCATATCCTGCCCGAGCGGAGGGGTTGGTAAATAGTACCAGGATAAACCGAGAAGAACAAAGCACAACATTTACGTATAAAAATATAGTCTGCTTCTCTACTTGTTTTTCCTTATTACGAAATTGTATGGAATAGTTGCGTAAAGAAGAGAGTCAGGAACAGCTAAGATATACACACAGAGGGAGAAACGTAATCTCGATGATCCACTTCATCTTCATTCTATTTTCCCGAGACCGGTACAGGGCCAAATCAAAACATCTAATCATCTCTGCTCCTTCTTCGTTCTTCTTTTGAGATATTTGTACAAATCAACTCAGAACATCTAATGATCTCAGCTTCTAAATGATTTTCAACTACACGGCTATCGCAAGGCACCCCTTGTCTTTTTGGGATCATGCATGTTTTTACTTTTCTTCACTATTCTCTGCCTTATCTAGAGGCATTTAATCATCTTAGCCTTTACACATTTTTCTACTACAGGGCCTTTGTAAAGCACTTCTTTCTTTCTTCTGATGATTATGCCCGCTTTCAACTTCACCAAGTCTCGCACAATTCAGGCCTTTCTCTACCTCCCAACCCATGGCCTTCTAGCCCAAGGCCAGGTCCAGAGTGGCATACCGTCTTGTCTATCTTTTGTAATCTCCCTTCTTCTCTCCCAGGGGTAAAAAATCTTCAGTAGTTATATAATTTTCCGGTCATCAACGCAATGCTCATGGTCACATTTCCTTCAAGCTTGCCACCCACGCAATTCAAGTGGAATGTCGGCATCTTTTTTATATATCCGCGTATCATACGTGCCCTGTCAACAAGCATGTATCTAACACTATGATTCAGATAGTGCTATTACCTCTGGGAAAGTATGTATCAAAGTATTCTCTCTTTAAATAGTATGGGAAATTGGATTCTTTAACATAGGGATTGCAAGCGGTCTTGGCGAAGGAAATTTCTTGTAGATGTGGCTACCACATCTTAGGGCAGAGTACATGAGTAGTACCTCCAAAATCAAACCATATCACAGGACCTGTGAGTGAGATTTATATATGATACACTGAGTCAACAATCTGACGGTGATTGAGAAATTTATGATCCTCACGGACAGATATGGTTGATGTATAGAATTTATTTTTTAATACCGATTTCTAAGGTCAGAAGATGAATTTCGGGAAGAACCTTTACGGTAAAAAAGAAAAAAAAATTAAAACGAATACATATAATATTTTCAACGTCAGGATGACATATATATGAAAGATAATTTTTGAAAAACCATAGTACATATATATATATATATATATATATATATATATATATATATATATATATATATATATATATATGTGTGTGTGTGTGTGTGTGTGTGTGTGTGTGTGTGTGATAGAAATATGTGGATTAAGACGTGTGATATTTCGTTCGGGCCTTAATTCATCTTCATGAACTTCTTATACAACTTTCCACATATTTTTATCATACGGTCAGATTCACTACAAATCTATATTTTCAACATATATATGAATGTATAAAATGTCAAATGCTTTATTTTGAGTCATTAGTGAACATATTATTGGTTGAAATAATTCATATAATTTAAAGCTTATCAATTACATTCTACTGCGGTGAACAACACAAATCCTATTGAATATATTAATTCGAGAATTATATTTACGAAGCGTTCATTCTTGTGTGCACACAATAAAGTTTTATTTTCTAAAAATGTTTCATGAATACTATTGATAGGGTTATATATATATATATATATATATATATATATTCAAGCAGCAGTCGTGTCAATAACTGCTATATAGATGCACTACATGGACACTAGCTAAACATATGGAGAGAAAGCTTGACGGCAACTACACAAGAAAGCGGTGTGTAATGTTGAAGAAGACCAGGAGGCAGAACCCCACAAAGCAGCAGCTGTATGACTACCTACCACCCATCCCGCAAACTATCCAAGTTAGACAAACTAAACATGTAGGACACTACTAGAGAAGTGGGGACGGGCTCTTAAGGGATGTACTCCAGTGGACCCCTTCACATGGACGAGCAAAAGCAGGAGAAACAGCTTGAACCTATATACAACTGCTCTTTGCTAATACGGGATGCAGCCCTGAAGACCTGCCGGAAGCAAAGGATGATAGGGAGGGGTGGCGTTAGAGCTTCAGGGATATCTTTGCTGATGACGCAACATGATATATATATATATATATATATATATATATATATATATATATATATATATATATATATATATATATATAAAAAGAAACAGAAAGACAGAGAGTTACTATTATTCGTATAGTTTTATGAAGAGCTAAACTTACTTCTAAAACAGAAATATTCTGTATTTTATCTTCTCTAGAGTATCGTAGCAAATAAAATTGTATTCATAATTGTGGCAAATAAAATTGCATTCAAAATAGTAACAGATAAACAGCAAGTTCAAAACGTGAAAAGAACTTTGTTATTAAGTCGTTAATGACTTCTAAGTTCACACTCTATAAAATGTATAGAAGTTATGATATATAAAGAGAAATACGCTTTATCCCAAAGAAAAAAAAAGTTTACAATTGGGCTAAACAAGGGTTTCCCAGGACGAGCATCTGTTAAAAAAAGGTGGTTTATAAAATGAAAATACACTGATCTCCCGTAAAGAAATAGTGCCAAGCGCAGGTTCAAGTAAATAAGATCATCCTGACGTTTTCCTCTTCTAGCGTCAAACTGCCCGCAAAGTGATAGACCTCGATAAGAAATGATTAACTGAAGAAAGTGAAGCCATTTTATCAGCAGCTAAAAACAAATCAATAAAGAAGAAATATATTAAAATGAAAATTCATAATACACAATGTAATAACAAGTGTCAGTTAAATAAAGATAGAGAAGAAACCATTTATCACATTATAATGGAATACGTAAGAATCTATGTCTATCGATGTGTTTGAAAAAAGGTGCAAGCGTAAATAATCCCTCCTTTTGCCAACTCCTTAAGCAATATTTCACTTATTTCTGGAATGAGACCTGCACACACACACACACACACACACACACACACACACACACACACATATATATATATATATATATATATATAGATAGATTGAGAAGACTTAATCATATTCGGGATTGCTATATTTTCATATTTTTTTCTTCAAGGTACTTCAAATTTAAAAGATAATATCTGAGCTTTTTTAAAGAATCATCCTTCTTGTAAAGCTGAATAATTTATTAGTTTTTGATTTTTTATTCACAAACTATTGTTTAAATACAGTTATGTTTGTGCATTGGAAATAAATAAATGTTGATTAAGGATTTTAATACCACTGTTTTTGTAGGTTTCTGTTGTTACTTTCAGCTTTCTTTCAGGTTAGGTCTTTGCTTTTAGAGGAGCTAGATATTTAAAATGTCGAAGATATTCGTTAAAAGGATCTTCATCTTAATTTTTAAAGTGGCATTGTTTTTTTTTTTATAAAGTCCATTAATAACTTCAATACGTTATAGTCAACTGCAGCATACTCTATATACAAGTCGATTAGATTTGCAATACCTTGCTGTCAAATATTTAAAACAGTTCTCTTTTTTAGGGAAATGTTTCTTGATTAATATGATTAAGTTTTCTAAATTTGTTATTATAATTTCCAGTGAGGAAAACCTAGGTATTTTTTCTTGTTTTGTCGTGTTTTTTTTTTTGTTTGTTTTTCTTTTGCATACACGCTAATTTCACAGGGTATCTGCAGTTTTTCAGTGCAGTTTTGTATTCTATTTTGATTTTCTTTAAGATCCTTTTGTGACTAGAATTTTAAGATTGTATTCTACACATAGATTTTCAGTTTCGTTTGATAACTGATGTTGAAAAATATGTTAATATGAATCGTAACATTGTTTTTATTACTGGATGATAGTAAAATATTTTTAAGGTTCGATGCCACATCAAAAAGATCGATATTCTTTACATTTTTCATTTCAGTAAAGAGTATTACGATATATTTCCAGATCTTGTCCATTTTTATTCCATTACATTTTGCCATGACTATTAATCAGTCTTCATTCTAAAGGTCTGCTATTCACAACAAGTAAATTTATTACTAACAATAAGTTTAACCATTCAAACCAATGGTATGTGAGTAAATAAAAGTTGTCATAAAATACAAAGTGATCAATTTTATGGGATTTTGAAAGTCAAACGAATCTGTTCATTCAAGCGGACGACAGGCGGAAAATGAATAAAAAAAAAACAAAATCAAAAAATAAACCATAAAGATTGAAAGATACTAGGATATTGCAAGAAAGGTGAAAAAGCTGTGAAATATGAACGTGGTACGGGTTGTAGTTGGTAGGCTTTGGGCAGTCCGTAAACGGTGACTGGAAACGAGACTATGGAAATTGAAAATCAGAGGAAAAAACGAAGTCATACAGACCGCAGTATTGTTAAAATAATTAAAAGTCTCCTGCAGACCACAAAAGATTTACTTTAACTCAGACTCCAGTTAAAAGTGGCCTGAATAGTGTGCTTATTACAGTCACCGAAGGATGGGTACAGAGAGTGGGGGCCTTGGAAATAAGAGGAATAATGGAGAACATGCAAATAACAGCATATTTCAGATCAGCCAGAATACTAAGACGCCTGGGGACTTGAGGAGACTTGGTGTCTCTCAGACTCCAGTTAAATCCATCAGCTAACTTTGGTGAGAAAAACTCTCAAAAGAGTTAAATAATAAAGATAATAATAATAATATCAATCGAAGTTTTAATGTTTATCGAGAAAACCATGGAAACTGAAAAATGGAATTAACAGAAGGAGGAAAAAGATTTGCTGAGATAAACATCCAGAGTGGTATATTACAGGGAGATGCGCTATCACCATGACTATTTGTAATAGAGATGATGCCATTCATTACATACTCAGGAAATGCACTTCCGGATAGAAACTTAGTAAATCGCAAGGTAAAATCAATCACCTAATGTACCTGGACGACATCAAACTGTTTGCAAAAAATGAAAAAGAATTGAAAACCCTCAAACAGGCAGTGAGAATTTTCAGTCAGGACATAGGGATGGAATTTGGCATTAAGAAATGCGCCACAGTCACAAAGAAAAGCGGGAAATGACATATGACAAAAGGAATGGAACTACCAACTCAAGAAAAAATCAGAATGGTCAGAGAAAAAAAAATTTACAAATACTCCGGAATATTTGAAGTGGACATTATCAAATAAGTAGAAATGAAAGAGAAAAAAAATTAAAAAGGAGTATCTCTGGAGAAAGAGAAAACTACTATAAAACAAGCTATAAAGCAGGAATCTAATAAAAGGGATAAATGCCTGGGCTTTCCCCCTTGTATCTTAGTCGGGACCATTGTTGTAGTGGGCCAGAGAACTTAAACAAATGGACCAGAGAACATGAAACCTGATGACGATGCATAAGGTCTTATATCCCAGATATATATAGACATATTATATGTGTCAAGATAAGAAGGAGGAAGAGGGCTTGCCAGCATTGAAGATAGAGTTGATGCATCGATAAAACGGCGTGAAGACTACATTAAAAAGTGCGGAGGAAGACTGATCCCAGCAACCAGAAACAATATGCGAGAATAAACAAAACAAAAAGAACTAGAAAATAAAAATGGTATGAAAAACAATCTGTATGGATATTTTAAACGATAAACAAGCGAAATATCTCTCGAGAAAACTTGAAGGTGGCTCCAAAAGGGAAACCTTAAGAGTGAAACTGAATTTCTTCTAATATCAGCACGAAGCAACGCTCAAAGGACATCTATCAAAGCATGCATTGTTAAGATGCAATAAATTAGCGAAGGTAGGTTACGTGGTGATAGAGAAGAAACTATCAATCATGTAATAATCGAATGCAGTGAATTAAAGCAAAATATATATATATACTCGACAGGTCTGGGTGGGAAGGTGATTCACTGGGAAATATCAAATATGTTTGAATTTGACCATAAAAACATATGGTATATGCACAATCCGTCTTATAAAAGGAGAAGCAAAAAGTTCTCTGGAATTTTGAAATACTAACGGATTACTGGATCTCAGGACCAGACCAAGTGATTGTCAAAAAAAAAAAAAAAAGAACATACCGAATGATGAATTTTGCCGTTCGTAGAGACCACAGAGTAAATTTGAAACAAAGCGAAAAGAGAAAGGAATATGTAAAATTTGATAGTATACTAAAAAACTTACGAACATGAAAGTGACGGTCAAAACAATTTCTAATTGGTGCCCTTTTGAACAATCTCCAAACGATAGGTAAAGGGACTACTAGACTTTAAAATAAGAGGACGAGTAGAGTCCACCCAAACTATGGAAATATTAAGATTGTCGTGAATATTAAGAAACGACCTGGAGACTTTTAAAGACATTCTTTCACTCAAAATCCTGTAGGAATCTATCAGCTAACGCTGGTGTTAAAACCTCTCTGAAGAGTAAAAAAATAATTAGTGCACTTGGAACCATTCCCAAGTGATTGGCAAATGGACTGGAAGACTTGGAAATCAGAGTACAAGTGGAGACCATCCAATCAACAGCATTTGTAATATCACCCAGAATACTAGCGAGGAAAAATTTAAAGGTTTGAATTCAGAGGGTTTTTTTTCTCCTAGACTAGTTGCCCCACCAAGGCTGAAGAATCTAGTCTGTCCTACTATTTACACATTGCTGGAGGGAGATAAATTGGATCATACCTTTCCCAAGGGTATTAGTGATTCGTGAAATGCAACCAGTCTCTTCCAAGATTCGAACTTGTGTCGCCGTGTCCATTTCCAAAGACGATAACCATAAGACCACGGACACCTCCATATGACAAATTATATTGTAAAGAAAACTGATTACAACGCATCAGAATAGAAAGTGAAGATTATATGAATACATAGATGAAACGGTTAATCACATTAAAAGCCAATACAACTAAGTGGCTAACAAAGCGAACATTATTGGCGGAAAAGTTGTTCCACAAGGAATTGTGCAAGAAATCAAAGTGACAATATTTTAAAATTGTATATACACAAAGCAAAATTCGTCCAAGTGGAAGAGACGCTTAGAATTCTCAGGGCTTTTCTGATACAAACGGATCAATTAATTCAGATCAGAAGACCAGATTTAGTCCTGATTAAAGCGAAAAAAATCTTCTCATCTAATCGATTTTGCTGTTCTAATTACCACAGAGTGAGGATAAAAGAAACCGAAAGGATAGAGAAATGCTTGGACCATGCTTGAGAACTAAAACAAAAAAACTATGAAATATGAATATGACGGTGATAATAGTAGTTGATGATGCCCAGGAAAGACCTCTAAATGTTTAGGAAAAGAACTCAAGGAAATAGAACTCAAAGACAAAATCGATTTCATTCAGTCCATAGATTTGCTAAGATCCTCTGGCTTACTGAGAAAGTCACAGACATCTAAGGAGGCTTGCTTTCACAAAGACTCCAGTGAGAGACCATCAGCTAACGCGCATGTGAAAAAATTGCAAATAATAATAATAATAATAATAATAATAATAATAATAAGAAGAAGAAGAAGAAGAAGAAGAAGAAGAAGAAGAAGAAGAAGATAAAATCCGTAAATTTGTCAACTTTGCTGTCCTGGCTGACCACTGAATAAAACTGAAAGAATTTGAAAAGAGAGATAAGTACCTCGACCTTGCTAGAGAATTGAAAAAACTATGGAATATGTAGGTGACTATTATACCAATTGTGATTGGTGCTTTTGGCACTGTAACTAAGGGATTGTTAAAGGGCCTGGAAGATTTGGAAGTTGGCGGCTGAGTGGAGACCATCCAAACAACAGCATTATTGAAAACAGCCAGAATACTGTGAAGAGTCCTGGACACTTGAGGAAACTTGCTGTCACTCAATCTCCTGTGAAAGACCATCAGCTTACGCTGATGTGAAGAACTCTAATAATAATAAAGGACCAATCATATCACAAAAATCAACGTCATATGGACCTATTATATCTAAGCAAGAATAGATGAGACACAACAAAGCAAAAGGTGGAGGTTATGTGGTGATAGAGACAAAACCATCAATAAAATTATAAGCGAATGCTGCAAATTATCTTCGAGTGTAAGACTAGAAACGTCTGGGTGGGTAAAATGATCCACTGAGAATTGTGCAAGAAATTTGAATATGACCATACGAACAAATAGTATATGCACAACCAAGCATCTGTCTTGGAGAATGAGACGCACCAACCGCTCTAAGATTTTGAGATACACGCGGGTCAAATAAACTCGACCATACGACCAGACTTTATTAGAATGAACAAAAAAAAAAAAAAAGAACTTGCAGAACTGTAGACTTTGCTGTCCCGGCTGATCACAGATTAAAATTGAAAGAAAGTTAAAAGAAGGATAAGCACCTGGACGTTTTCAGGGAACGGAAAATGCTGTGGAACATGAATGTGACGTATATACCAATTGTAATTGGTGTTCTTGGTACTGTCACCAAAGAACTGATACAAGCACTGGAAGACTTGGAAATAACAGTACGAGTTGTGACTATCCAAACTACTGAATCAATGAGATCGGCCAGTCTATTGAGAAGTTTTCTAGAGACATAACGAGACTTGCTCTCAATCAAACCCCAGTGAAAGACCATCAGGTAACACCCACGTGAAAAACTCTCAAGGAGTAGAACTGCCTCAAAAGGTAAAAAATATCACATGAAGTCATCAACTTTATCGAGAAAACCATGAAAACCTGGAGAGTGGAGTTCCAAGCAGGAGGAAGAAGCCTAGCTGAAACAAAGATCCAAAAAGTTATTTTTAAAGGAGATGCACTATCACCCTTACAATTCATAATTGCAATGATGCCACTTAACCACATACTCAGAAAAAGCACAGCCGGGTATAAACTTAGCAGATCCCAAGAAAAGATAAATCATCTAATGTAGATGGATGACATCAAACTATTTGCAAAAAATGAAAAAGAACTAGAATCTCTCATATACGCCGTTAGAATATACAGTCACGACATCAAAATGGAATTTGGCATAGAAAAATTTGCCACGCTAGTCATGAAAATTGGTCAACGACATATGACTGACGGAATGGAACTACCAAATCAAGACAAGATTAGAACGCTCGGAAAAAAGGAAACCTTCAAATACTTGGGTATCTTGGATGCTGACTCCATCAAACAAGCGGAAATGAAAGACAAAATTCAAAAAGAATATCTCAGGAGAACTAGAAAACTACTCGAGACAAAACTCACTCGCAGAAACCTCATCAAAAGGAATAAATACTTGGGCTGTACCCATAGTTAGATATTCCGGACCCTTTCTTAAGTGGACCTAAGAACAAAAAAACGAATGACCATGCATAAGGCATTTCATTCCAAAGATGATATAGAAAGAATATATGCATCTAGAAAAGAGGGAATAAGAGCACTTGCCAGCATCGAAGACAGCGTTGACGCATCAATGTAACGACTCGAAGACCATATAGAAAAGCACGAACGAGGACTGATTACAGCCATCAGAAACGATACTGACCACATGATAGACAACAGAATGACAATAACTAGGAAACAAAAATGGGGAAAAATCAACTCTACGGTGTCTTTAAACGACTAGTAAACACCATCTCACACTAGAAAACTTGGACCTAGCTAAGAAAAGGTAACTTTAAGAGAGGAACAGAATCCCTCCTAATAGCAGCACAAAACAACGCCATAAGAACCAATCATATCAAAGCAAGAATAGATAAGACTCAACAAAATAGCAAATATAGACTATGTGGTGATAGAGATGAAACAATCAATCACATAATAAGCAAATGCAGCAAATTAGCGCCAAAGGAATATAAGACAAGGCACAACTTGGTGGGCAAGGTGATCCACTGGGAAATGTGCAAGGAATTTAAATTTGAAAACAGCAACAAATGGTATATGCACAACCCAGCACCTGCCCTAGAATATGACACACATAAAACTTATTTGAGACTTTGACATACACACAGATCATCTAATCTCGGCTTGAAGTCTAAACCTAGTAATAATCAACAACAAAAAAATAAAGAAAATTAGCAAAAGTGTCAACTTTGCTGTCCCGGCCGACCACAGAATAAAACTGAAAGGATGTGAAAAGAAGGATAAGTATCTCGACCTTGCTTGGGAATCGAAAGAAACTATGGAACATGAAAATTACGATTGTCGCAATTGTTATTGGTGTTTTTGGTACACTAATTAAAGAATTATTAAAGGGCCTGGAGGATTTGGAAGTTGGCGGATGAGCGGTGGCCATCCATACTACTACATTATTGAGAACGGTAAGAGTCCTGAGACGAGTCCTGGAGACTTGAGGAGATTTGCTGTCACTCAAAATCCAGTGTAAAACCATCAGTTAACGCTGATGTGAAAAAACTCTAAAGGAGTATAATAATAATGATACTCATTGTCGAATTAGCGGTCCCAACTGACCACAGAATAAATCTGAAGGAATGTGAAAAGAAGGATAAGTACCTCCACCTTCCTAGAGAATAGAAAAAGCTATGGAACATGATAGTAACGATTGTGCCAATTTTGATTGGTGCCTTAGGCACAATAACTAAAGGATTATTAAAAGGCCTGGAGGACTTGGAAGTTGGCGGACGGGTAGAGACCATCCAAATGACAGGATTGTTAAGAACGGGCAGAATCCAGAGACGAGTCCTGGAGACTTAAGGAGACTTGCTGTCACTCAAAATCCAGTGTAAAACCATCAGCTAACACTGATGTGAAAAACTCTAAAGGAGTAAATAATAATAATAATAATAGTAATATTTAGAAGAAGAAGAAGAAAAAGAAAAAGACGAAGGAATCGCGCCAGAACTTGACATTTTACTATACTACTAAATTGGTACATATTCAAACTAGAATCCACCTTTGAAAATGAGATGCATAAAATTCCTCGGGAATTTAAAATACAAAGTGATCATGTAATTGCAGCCAGAAGACCAGGCAGAGTGATAAATCATCCAAAATAAAAGGGGGTGTCCACGTGGTGTAATGGTTAAAGCGATGGACTGCGGAATCGTAGTATGCGAGTTCGTACTCCAGTCGTACTATTACGTTCACTTTCGGACAAATACCCTTCGGATAGGTATTAACCTCCTTATCCTCCCAGCTAGGGTTAAATAGTACCACGACTGTTCTTCTCGGAGAATGGTTTTGGCATTAAATTACCTAAAAAGAGTTGATATGCCATCAAAAACAAAGAACCTGAACCTTAACCAAAATAAAAATAAAATAAATAGAAGAAAAATAATCCGTCATCTAGTAAATTTTGTGATTCCAGCTGAACACAAAGTGAAAATAAAAGAAACCGGAAAGATAAACAATCTTATAAACCTTTCTAGAAAACTTAAAAGAAACTTGTGCATCATGAGGCAGAATATGATACTAATTGTATTTGGTGCAACTGGAACGGTCACCACATGTTTGAAAAAGGGATTGGTTGGATTTGAAATCAGAGGAGGAATCGAAATCACCCAGGTTCCAGCATCGTGGAGATCAGTCAGAATATATCTATAATATAATAGCCGAGGGGTTTCGGTTCATTTCTTTGGGTTTAGTTTGGCTGAGAACCTTTCGGCTCAGCACATGGGTTAGTTGGGTGCAACCTTGATGCAGGTGGTAACGCGCACTTGCGCATAGAGCGGACATGTCACTCAGAGATGTCACAATAGCCTGATATGATGAAACGGGTGACGAAGTGCGGGTAACGTCATGCATCGGAAGCGCGAGATTTTTGGGAATTTGAAGAAAGTGAAGAGAGTTTAAACTAGACGCTAGGGCTCGCTGAGGCGAGACGAATTTGCGCGCCAGGAGAACTGCACGAGATAGGGGCCAGATAAAGAAGCCAGCATAAAAAGATTGTGTCTCTCTCCTTATGTCGAAACCTTTAACTCAAAAGTAATTAAAAAAAATGTTTCGTGCCTGAACAAAGAAGTCGTTATGTGTTTTCGAATCTCGAGATTCCTATGTTCAGAGTTTTCTATATGAACATGATGCATATATGTTACCAACATTCGGTGTCCATTTCACCATTTCCACATGGCCATATTCGCGTATCTAGCGTTAATTGTGAATATGCTACATATCGAAGAGTCCCGGAGAACTGAGGAGCCTTGTTGTCAGTCAGATTTCAGTAAAAGATCATTACAAGCGCTTATATGAAAAAATTCGTTAAAAGTTAAATAATGATAAAAGGAAACAATGATGTACTACAACTCTATAACTTACCTGTCCACACAGACAAAGAGATGAATGCCATACAGCCTATTTTTGGTATTGATGATAGAAAAGGGAAGATCTGCATCCTAATTCTCAAACCAGTACTATCCAATACTATCCAAAAATACACATCTTTGAAAGTTCCTGAGAGATCTCAAAGTACATAAACATTAAGATCAAGCTCTCTCAACAGGATATCGGATGTGACCACCTAAATAACACCAGTGGCTATTGTACGTTTGGGAATTGTGCTGAAAGGAATGGAAAAGTCCAACAACCGTATTCCAAATAGCCTCAACACCTCCGTAGTCTAGAATATGACCTGCGGTATCTATACTAAATACAATACAGTGACATCTCTTCTTATGCTTCTGGGCAGAATATTAGGTCCGGCACTACAGGATATAAAGCAGGAAACAGGATGAAGCAACAATAATAATATTATCTTCAGTGTGAAGATGAAGATAGAAAATGAAATTTTAAATAAAGTCAACATGAGAAATTAAATCATATGAATTCAGATGTAAAAGCAACATAAAAATATACATAAATTCGACGATGATATATAAACGAAGTTAGATTAGTGGAGTAGATATATTAAACCTTTTGATCCCAAATTTGAAATTTATACTTCTATCCTTAAGAGGATTGACTGTTGATGGAAATTTGCTCTAAGTCATGCCAAATAATCTATGACAATGTTCCAGACAATTACATATTTATATACAAGAAAATAGGATTAAATTGAGGAGCATGTTAAGAATTGAACTATTGGTTAAATATATTAAAAAGCAGCGTATAAAATGTCGGAATTGTGTGAAATAATAAATGAAGTGAACAAATGAATTTTTAAAAATAAAAACATTAGGAAGTGACAAAGACAGTCGGTGTTGAAATATTACGGGAAAACACAGTTAGTGATCTATAGAGGGAAATTGAATGAAATACATATAAGGAAATATATGCATTAATATTTGCAAGCTAAACCTAAATATATATCGCTAGGAATAGACATTGATAGATAGATCGATATGAACAGAGACTAATATATATATATATATATATATAGGGGTCCATAGGAGTACATCACTTCTTTTCCTATAGAAATAGATCTACGACCTCGCAAATGACGACCAGCCCGAACTTACATACAGCAGCTATGTGAGGACACAGGATGTAACCCAGAAGACCTGCCGGAGGCAATGAATGATAGGGAGAAGTGGCGAGACATGGTCAGGGATATCCGTGCTGGCGGCACGACATGATGATGAGGATGATGATATATATATATATATATATATATATATATATATATATATATATATATATATATATATGCGCGCGTGTGTGTGTGTGTGTTCGATTAAATAAGAGAGACAGTTACCTGGCTCAAGTATTCGTATTATAATTCATTTAACACGTGGAGATAATGAAATGAAAAAGTTGCCATATTTTCCCTAGCACTTTTGTCTCCAGCTGGATTCATTTTCAGAGTAACAAACATTGAAAGGATAAGGACAATGACGTATTGTAAGCATTTACTTAAAGATTATCAGGAAGAACAAGTGAACTGAGAATTTCCGAAAAAGAACTTTACTGAAGGTAAAAGTAAAAAGTTAACCGGAAAATATGACACTAATTTCTACACTCGACAAATACGTAATCACCAATGTTTTAGTTAGGTTCGAAAATTCACAGAACTAGATATGCTGGGCTTCCAGCAGTTCCCGGCTGAGGGGTGCATCAACATTTTGGAGCAGCCTCCCTATTCACGTGATGTAATATTTATAATCCAAATTAACCGTTATTTGTTTGGGCACTCTTTAATGATTGCTAGAATAGAAATTGATTAAATTCTTCTATTTGAAACATAGATGGGACAGGTACAAGCATTGCGGTTCAGAGCAGACATGGGAGTGTCACGTGATATCCCACTGGAAGGAGGGAGATAAAATTACTATCCTCCCGTTAAAATTAACAGTACCTAGCCGTCAAAAAAGTGACCGTTAAGGAGGAATGTAGGTCGCAGAGGGGTATCAACAGGTGTTGGTACTTAGTAACCTTAGGTCGCCGGACACCGGAAGGGGAGGGAGAGAGAAGCCAAATGATTGGCTTGGACCTCAAAACGGAAGTGGGGACCCCTTCCCCTCAGCGGAAGTAAATAGGAAGAAAGGCAGTTTTTGAGCAGGGTTCGTAGCGGGCGGACGAACCAGAGCCATTTTACTCCGGGTGGAAGACAAAAGAATTACTGAGACACGAAGGACCCCAGGTTCTTCAAGCCAGTGTAAAAAAATAGAACAAAGTCTATTAGCCCGTGAAAGAAGAAAAGATTCTCCAGTGGAACCTCGTCGAATAAAATAAGATAAGTAACTTTGGGGCCATTTTCCTTTATACCCAAATTTCGTTTACCACTCTCTCTCTCTCTCTCAATTTGAAGAAAGATAAAAGTCAAGAAAAGACATTTATATTCGTGGACTGTCCAATTATTATATGTTTTGACACTTTAAAAGTGTATATAACTGTAGTAAAGGAATTCATGTATTTTTATGTTACCGCGTGGTCTATGTTGTTACTTATGCTTCCCTTTCAGCTTCTATTCGCCTTATGTTATCTTGCTTAGAATAGTCCTATTAATTCCTTAAAAATATCACACGGGAAATCGGAGTTGCCGACTACTACAATATAATATTATTACGACTAAAACCTATAGGTTCATTATCTTCCATTGTCGAGGGTAAGGAAGTTTAGCGGCCTGGTGGGTGTGTGATAGTGTGAAATTTGGAACCCCTTGCCAGCGGTGGTCAGTCTGGCTCTAAAAATTGATCCCTCACGTAATATGCCAGGTCTTATATGCCTGAGAGAAAAACTCTGAACGAGGACTTATTCTGTAGGGGATCGAGTGCCAACCTGCCCCGTCTTCACACGTGCGAAAATAAAGTCCCGTTTTGGGATTTTAGTCAATTTGCCGTCACAGGAGTAATTGTAATGAACGTGTACTTCATATTCCCAAAAGATCCATGACTGTAACCTCAGTATCAGATAGTTAGTCTTATCCATGATATTCATTTGCAGGTGTCTCATTCCTCTGGAGAGATACAGCTGGGGTTCTCTTTGGCCACAGCATGGGATCTTAATGGAGTTGATGCCTGGGAGAAGTGCAAGAAGGAAGTTGTCTCTGTTGTACTGATAAGTAATTCTGCAATCTTTTTTTTTTCTTCAGACTTTTGTCGTAAAAACATACATGTGGTTCATTTTACTTTGTTTATCACTCTTTACACGTCTAAGTTAGCATGACAAAAGCAAAATAAAATAAGTATATAGTTACAACTCTCTAGATACAGACCTTTCGTCGACGTATGCGGATAGTTTCAAAATCTCGTGGAGAATCTGAGAGCATACAGATACATACGCTATTAAATCACTTACGAACTTTGATGATATGGTAGATATTCACCTAGCTCTTCGGGTGGAGTACTCCTGGCGTAGTGACTAATGTACTTGACAGTGAAATCCTTGTAAGCAACTGTGAATTCCAGTCACTCTATTACGTTCACTTTTAAACTAATACTCTTAGGAAGGTATGATCTTCTCACTATCTCCAAGCAATAGAATAAAATCAAATATTACTGTTTTTCTTCAGGTATGGTTTTAGCATTAAATAACCCAAATGTTACTTTGCGAGAAAAAAATAAAGAAAGTGAAATCGTAAAATAAAAATACTGTCCACGAATCATGAAGAAGGATTAGAGCCATTTAAAAGAAATAAGGCGTCTACTAAATTATATCTATTTGATATGACATCAACTAACGCCAATGAACAGAACAAGATGTTGACAGAAAAACATGGTGAAAACATTTTAATTTGGATTTTGACAAAACGAAACCCACAAACTGCAGAATTTGATCTGAGGAAATCAGAGCCAAAGTTTGGTTGGCTTTGGTTTGGTTTTATGGCATATCAACCAGATTAGGTTACTTAATGCGTAATCTATTTTATAATTTTTAACAGTTCTATTTTTAAAAATTCAGTTTAGCATAAGTACAAAGTTTAGATGTCAAAAATAGTTCTATTTCAAGCTATTCAGTTTAGTCAACAAAGCTCAATGGTGCTAAGCATTGCAACGTATCACAAACAATTCTATCAAATATCAATTATTCATTTACTCACATTCAAATGTAAAAAACAGTTCCACCTCAAACAATTCAGTTTTGCATAATTACGCAGTTTTAATGTCAAAACGGTTCTATTTTAAACAATTCAGTTTAATATAAATTCACTGTTTACTTCTATTTGACCAATAGATAGGACCCTATCAGGTACTCTTATTCCGGGTTAAAGTGGACCTGGGAGTGATGATAATAAGGAAGTTCTCCACATTCCTAAACGCTCCTCCATTACTGGAAACTTACCATCCGATTATTTCGTGTCATATCCAGGGGACTTGTTGGAGGAGTTTTACCCCTTTGCAGAGATGCGGTCGGTGCATTCTACAGCCAGAGCCGACTTGGCTGAGAGCCATCTGTATTGAATTTCAGTACTAAAACAAGCGACGTTCAAAACTTATGTCATCACTCTGAAATCAAATTGCATCCAATGATGAGTAAGTAGATTGTGAAGTCGTCCTTTCATTGCCATTACTTCCTGCGCTACTCTGACCCGGTGAGGTGGTACCGTTTAGGGTCCCATAAATGTCTGAAATACACTCATTTCAAAATTATTACGATTGGATCAGAATACGTGAAAGTAAAAAAAAAATTGGAGACAAGTTATTATAAAAAAGCATTATTAATGTCTGGTAAGCATACTTGAACCTATCTAATTGTATACAAATTATCTGCTTTCCATATTTTTTTCATGGTAAACACTGCGAATTACTATACTTTCTAACTGGGCCGTCTGGAATTCGTGCCGTATGAGGTATCAAGGTCAATAACAGATTCGACTCCAAATAGCTCTCGGCTCCGGCCGGGCAACCTATAAGTGGGCGAAGAATCAATAAACAGAAAACTAGACCTTCGGGTCTAGATCAAGTTATGACCGGCAAGGTCACCTGGTATACGTGCTGAGACACTTGGCTAGGGATTGCATAACTGTGCATTCACCAACTGATCATATGATAAGCCTTCGCCGAGTTTCGGCTCGTACCCGGTCTACCTCTTAATTCTCACTATAAAACCTTTATGTCAAAACCTGTCTGTTGTGGTGCAGAGATTAGTATCTTCATATTTACCACTGTTAAACCCCAAAATGACGAGCAATAAATGCTATCATTAGATAGACAGAAGCACCCACCCAACAAAGACAAACTCACACACACATACTCACACACACACACACACACACATATATATATATATATATATATATATGTATGTACGTGTACGCGCGTGCGTATTTTTTGTGTGTATACATACATCTGTGTATGTATATATATTAATGGGGGAGTTTACAAGGCATAAAGGTATTTATAAAATTATAATTTCCTCTTATTATTTCTGGAATGTAAATGTTTTTATACAGCATTTCTGGCTCTTAAAGAAGGACAACGGCGAAAAAGAGAAGATACAGAAATGACGATGATTTCATAGGAAATGGAAATGTCAGACATGAAGTCATAGAAAAAATGCCACTCACTCTATTACACTCTTAAACTCCCTCTTCACCAGTGTCCAATTAGGAAAATGGAAACAGTTACTTTTGAGTCCATGAAGGAATTATAAAATCGAAGCACTCTCAGTGGAGTTGTGGCGATATTATTGGCTCCAAAATGCAAAGCGTTGCTTGTTCTAGGTCGGTTAATAACTGTCAAACACTTTTCAAAATCCGCCAACTCATGTGCATCTGCTTTTCGTGGTATGGTCTTAATAATGAAGTTATACAACATTCAATGGATTATATCTTATGCAAACGTAGTATTATTGGCTATTGGGCCTTGCACCAGACTTCGACAAATTTAGTTAATAAAGAAAAAGCTCAATACAATCACCAATAACAGCAAGTTAAAAAAGTAGAAAAAAATTAGACAAATTAATTGAATCTGAAGGTTAATTAACTTATTTCTCATTTTAGAATGATAGAAAAAATATATTCCAAGAGATTCATACAAAATATTAGCCCTAACTATTCAAAAAGCAGAACTAAAAATGATCCTTTTAAGTCGGAATAACAATAAAGCAACGATAAAATCAAACTACAACAGCAACCTCAATAATATTAATAATAATAATAATAATAATAATAATAATAATAGTCTGTCCATTAAAGATTTAAAAAAAGAAAAAAAAAACACATAACGAAATCTTTTCACAAAAGATTGCCTCGATCTAAAATTATCATGTTATTATGGTCTAGAGTAACTATTTTAAACGCTCGGAGCTTTTAATGTGCGTCGCGTTTTCATTAAAACATCTGGAAACGCGATGGCTTTGGAAGATCTAAATTTTGCTCTGCCAAGAAGTGCGAGGAATTTGGACAGATTTAGCTTGCTGCCATTGGGGGCCCCTTTTAATTAATCTGCTGCAATTCATGCATTTTAGAAAGACTATGAGAGAGATAAACGGAAAAAAGGGGAAATTCGAACGATCAAAAAGCGACATCGAGAGATAAAAGACTTATAAGAGAGGCTGAGAAGAAGAAGATGATGATAAAATGAATCTCTGAAAAACTAAAAAGAGAAAGATTGAAAAAAAAAAAAAAAAGAAAAAAAAAGTATATTGAAAGACACAACTAAAATAATTCTGAAATATCAAGCAAAAATATATGAAGAAATATAATGATAAGTCAATAATAAGAGAGATAGTTAATGAATGAGCAAACATTGATATAACTAGACTGCAAAGTTATTGGTTTACTCTTTTTATTATAATTTCGCTATTGTGAGTTTTACACCGGAGTCTGAATGACAACAATAACCTCAGGTCTCTTGGACTAATCTCAGTATTGTCACCGATCTTAATGTTGCACAGCAGTAATACAAATATAAGCGGAAAAATAATCAAACATAATTTACGTACTTCAATGAACGAATGAAAATAATCAAACATAATTTACGTACTTCAATGAACGAATGAACACACTTCTTTATAAAATATATCTCTCACACTTTATTCTCGAATGGGTTCTTGTTTTTGTGGTGTGTGAGAGATGGGTGGAGAGACATATACTCAGAGAGAGGAAATCTTCTTCCAATATCTTCTTCCAGGAGTCAGGGGGTGCCAACGTTTGCACCCCCTTGCAAACTTGTTAGAGACGCCTCTGATCGGCTGCGTGTCCCTTGCTCGACTGTGATTCACTGCATTCTGTCTAAATCTGAGCGCGTGGTTCTCATAACGTGGTCTCCTTCCGGTTTCACACCTGTTGTGCCCAACAGCCCCGCTCGCGCTGTCATCTTCCTGTTTTCTAATGAAAATGTGACAGCTTGCCAAAGCACACGGGGTCACTAGGAACGAACCGCAAATTTATGTCATATGTTATATAAGATTAACCATGCTGTGGTCTGTAAGGTTTCATTTCCTTCTCTGACTACCAATTCCACCCAAACTTTTCCCGAGCCTTCAGGAAACATTCCAAGGGCACCAACTACTATTGATATCACCGTCAACCTCATAATCAACAGTTTTCTCAATTTCGACCTTATCTATTATAGGGAGAGTTTCGGGTATCTAAAAAGAGAGCCGGCTAGGGTATTAATATTAATATCATTTTTATTTTTAACTTTCTCTTTTATTTTCGGTTTCTTACACGTCATCCATGGGTTATCTACCAAGACCTAGCTTGAGTGAAGGTGGTAATTATCTGCATTCTATGCATTCATATTTTTGTTGCCTCAATTAGGGGATATTTTTCAGTCACATGGATTGTACTATTCTAAAGAGATGAGCATTTCCGCAAAGTGCATTTTTTTCTATTTCAAATTAGTTTAGGAGGTTCTCTTTAATGTGTTTATCTATACCTTTCTTGAAAATACCATGTGTTCCCACTATTACTGGCACAGTAGTAGTTCTGAGTCACCATATTTTCTTAATTTCTTCTTCAAATCTTTCAATTTACTTAATATAATCTTTGACTGAATTGTTATTATCGGTTGGCATTGATATGTCAATTGGAAGGCATGTTTTTCTTTTATATTTCGTTGAATGCTCATTATTTTCAATCTAATTGTACTTCCTTGAGAATTGTAACTCCTTTTGTATCCATGGTTGGTGATGGTTGGTATCAATTATTATTATTATTATTATTAGAGTATTACTCTTTGCGAGTTTTTTCAGCCATCGTTACGTGATATTCTTTCACTGGAGTTTGAGTGATAGCAAGGATCCCCAAGTCTTCAGGACTTTTCTCAATATTCTGCCCGATCTTAACACCGTTGTTCTTTGAATGTTCTCAGTAGGTTCTCCGATTTCCAGCTCTTGCAATCTCAATAACAAATCTTTTCAGGATCTTTCTAAGCTCCCTAATGTTAGTTGATCGGGTTGCTTTGGTCCTTGTTTGTATACCTGAAATTTGAACAACCGACATTCGCAGAATGCCGTCATTTACCTATTTTGTTTATCAAGGGAGCAATAGCTAATTATGACTCTCAGATCTGTTATCTGATGACCATGTTCATTAGAATTTGGAGTATTCATTTTTCATGGGTAGTGTAATGTAACTATACTAGACACAGGGGTTGATTGATTTACGCGTTGCTGTCGCAGATGGGACCTTGCATTCTTCAAAAGAAGACTCTTAAGAGGTCCACAAAAAAGAGATTCTTAAACATTTAAAACAAACAAATTTATCTTACTATAAGCCTGAATGGAAGCCCGTGGAGCAGGCGTTTTGTTATTTTTGGTTGATAGGACTTATTCATTTGTCTTCTTTTTTTTTTTTTTTTTTTTTCCTATTCTACTCTGCCTCCCATTTTCAATGTTCGGTCATATGATTTAAAAGTCAAATTAATATTTCTTTAATATACCTTCACAATTATTTATTTAATGCTATACCAAACAAAAGTTAATGATAGTTTAGGACAAAAAGATGCCACATACTTTTTAACTCCTGTCAAGCTTCAAGGTTCTCTATTTAGTAATTCATTGATCTTCATTTGTGATCAGGTTAGAATAATTATTTCTCATTCATTGAAGATTGGGAAGCAATGATTTAAGTATTTTATCGTGATATGACTTGCTCATTTGTATTTTTCCAGGAATTATTATTATTATTATTATTACTATTATTATTATTTATATCTTCAGAGCTTTTTACATCAGTGTTAGCTGATGGTTTTTCACTGGAATTTGAGTGACAGCAAGTCTCCTGAAGTCTCCAGGACTCGCCTAAGGATTCTGGCCGTTCTCAGCAATGCTGTAATTTGGATAGTCTCTACCCGTTCCCTAACTTCCAAATCCTCTAGGCCTTTTAATAATCCTTTAATTATCGTACCAAAAGCACCAATCACAATTGGTAAAATCGTCACTTTCATGTTCCCCATGTTTTTTAAATTGTTAGCAAGGTCGAGGTACTTATCGTTCTTTACACATTCCTTCAGATTTATTTTTTGGTCCTCCGGCACAGCAAAGTCGAAAATGTTTCATATTGTCTTTTTTTTTGTTGTTGTTGATTATTATTATAAGGTATAGTCTTCTGGCCGGGATTAGCTGATCCGTTTGTATGTTAAAGTCCCATACAAAATTTATACCTATTTACCTACTAATCCACATACGGCAAAAAATAATTCAAACCAGCATACCACCGTAAATTTTCATGGATATATCCACCTTTTCTTGGTCACCTATTTTTAAATTGCTTGACTTTAAATCAGTACCGTTTTGCGTCAGTGTTTTATTATTCTAACATGATTGTCTAATTTAAATTATTCTACTTAATCCTTGGTATCGAATTTAATTAATTCACCGTTAATTATTTTAGTCATAAAACAGAACCAGTTTTCAGCTGGTTTAATATTTTCCGACGCTTCATTTGCAAGGTACGTATTTATTGAAATTTGGTATTAGCTAGTTTTAACCACATGGCATTTTAAAGAATCTTAGATTGCAGCGTACAAGCCAGTCTTGAATAAAAGTTGACTTCAAGATTTGTAGCTCAAAATTGTGGATTAGACCTATCCATGCTGTATAGATCAACCCCCAAACAAACAATAGGCTTCCAGAAGAATATAGGAGAAATGGATCTCTTACACATTATAGCTTATATTCGAATGGATTCACACCATATTGCGCTATCACCAAACTGCGCAGATAAACATCATACTGCAGTTGTTTGACAGGTGGTCTGGGTGCGATTTGTTGCGATTTGTGTTTACAGTCAATGCATCAGTCGTTCAAAACGGCAAATACAATAAAGTTAATATAATAAGTTTATTAAAGTTTAATCGTTTTATATAAAAAAAAACAAACAAACAAACTGTGTAAATTAAATGAGTTAATTAGTTAATTTTTTTAGCTAAACACGAGTTTACATAGGAACTGTTTGTTGCAGTATGCTGGAGTTGATGTCTGTCTTGTATATCGATTATAAGGAACACTGATACAACTAGTCACTCAATCTGAGATAAAGGTATGGAATTAAGCCCTTCCGTATTTTAACATACCCATAATATACGGATGTGTGAAATAGACATAGGGAATCCGAAATACACGACATTCACGAAATTAGTTTAGGTACGAAACTTTATTACCTCTAAGTTAAATGTTATTTGACATGAGGAGAGAGAGACACAATCTTTCTATGCTGATTGCTTTTACATCTGCCCCAAACCACGTGCGGCACTCCATCTGCAAACAATCGGTCTGGCCTCGGTGAGCCTCGAAAGTCAACCTTCCCGTTCGGACGCAGGAACTCAACCAACTGCTTTTTCTCAAATCTCAGCCCAGGATTCCGGTGCGTGACGTCATCCACATCCCCTGGTTCCAATTTATATCTGGGATATTTATTTTGACATCTCTGAATGACACATCCTCTCCGCGCGCGCATGAACACCTGCGTTAATGTGGCACCTAACTAACCCATGCGCTAAGCGAAAGGTTCTCAGCCTAACTAAAACGAAATCCCTAGGCAATTATATTACAGTATAAGTTGACTCCTAGTTTTGTGGAAGTATTTTCAGGCTTGAAACATTGATTGTACGAAGCAATTTTTGATATTGCATAAGTTATATGCTGGTTTATTCTTTAAAGTTTATTTCTCATATTTCATTGATATAATCAGTTGCTTTTTGGCACGATGGTTTAAAAGGTAAACACTTTGAGCTTCGTTGTCATTTTATTTATTTCTAAATTGCCATATTCCATTCAATCTTTTAGTAACTCTCCCTCCCAGGAATCGATTGAAATTTTTACATTAAAATTCATATATTCTTTTCTTTTATACACCCCACGAAAAATACATTCCTTGAGTTCTTTATCCTTTTTAAATAATCTGTGTCATATGAAATTGGTACATTTTACTTCTGAACAGATTATGTTAAGAAATATTCAAAGTTATTTCATTCTTTTGGTTACAACGGATATCTTTCATGTTTTAAAACATTTTCTATTTTCCATTTTATCATATTTACGAACCCGGGCAGGATATGACACAAGGTCAATTTCTAAGCGGATTTTAACAGGTTTGAATTCAGAGTTTTCCTTCTCTTAGACTAGTTGCTTCACCAAGGCTGAAGAACCTAGTCTGCCCTACTATTTGCCCATAGCTGAAGGGAGAATAATTGGATTCATTATTTTCCCAAGGGTATTAATACTATGTGAAATGCAATCAGTCTCGTCCAGGATTTGAACTCGTGTAGCCGTTTCCATTTCCTGCGACAATAACCATTACACCACGGGCACCTCTGTTTAACATTTTATGGCCATTTATTAATGTTCCTGAAAATTTGATGTATTTTAGCAATTGAACTAACATGAACATCTATTATTAAAAATTACGTAAAATTTTGCGGAAATTTGAAATTCAAAAGAACCATCCAACTAAAGTCGTAAACAAAACTAAACATCCTAATAAACATCCGACTAAACCATCCAAATGAACATTGTAAACAGAACTAAACATGGCAAAGAAAATAAGAAAATATGTTGGTGGATTTTGCTAATCCAGCGGAATCCAATTTAATAAAAATGTTATATAAAACCAATAGAGAGGATTGTATTAATTATTGAGGATTCGAAACAACGGTATCATCCGGTAAACAGAAATAAAATCCTAAAAAAATATTGGTATAGATGCATACATTTACCCAACAGTTTCCCCTCTTGAAGAATGTCACAAAATCATTTGAATGCAGAAAACAGCTCGTGTGAATTCTAAACGGGTTTCTATACCAACACACAAAAAAAAAATCTATCTAAATAGACACGAATAGTTATAGGGAAAGGTTAGATTCAGGCTTTTCCCAATTGCATTAGCCTGAATAAAAACGCAAAAAAGCATCGGCCAGGAATTGAACTCGGGTCACTGATTCAATTTCCTTCGAAGACGACCGTTATGCTAACATTGCTTGCCTTTATTGAACAGATGTATATGTAAAAAAAAAATCATATATATATATATAAAATCATACATCGGTTTTTTGCTCCTCTTGGCACAGCGAAAAACGGCATAACAGAATTCAAAGAAAAATTTCCTACAGAACGAAATTATTTGAAGGAAAGTAGGAAGATTAAAATATTGAGAAGATGGAATATAAGTAAAATTCCAAGGTTGTAAAGAAAACAGAAAATTCTAGTTTGAAAACGATGAAAATAAACGAAATAAAGTGAATGTAGTGAGAATAACAATAAGAGTATAGATATATTCGATGGGAAAGTAAGTATATTAAGATACATATATGGCATATATTTAATCCTCTTAGGAATAGATAACTTATAACAATAATGTGTCTAAAATGCTAACTCAGCAGAATGTAAGTATAAGGCCTTCATCGAAATCCCATGCTGCTACTGATGGGGCACTGAGATTTGCCAAGAAAAAATTGTCAGGAAACATTTACAAAATGTCACGTTATATATTCTTGGGTAAATACCCTTCTACCACTTTGCTGACGTGTCACGAAAGCATTTCTTGATCTAGAGAAGAAACCGATACTAGAAAATACGTGTTGGATGATGGAGGGTGGATCGTGGTATTGACACATTTGTCTCGATAAATGCATGCGCCACAGAAAATATGAAATATTCAAGACGAGAGGAAGAAAAATTCTCTTTGGGGTGTAATAATGTCATTATTTAATTAAATGAATGTATATCTATTTAGATTTTAAGGACTATAATACAGGAAATACTGGGATGATATTAATAATTTTATGTTGGGCAGAATTTCACAAATTCCTAAATCATTCTATGTATTTTTGTTTAACCCTATGTATCATTTTATCATATTTACCCAACCCCTCCGCTCGGGTAGGATATGACACAAGGTCAGTTCTTTAAGCGGAGTTTAACAGGTTTGAATTAAGAGTTTTCCTTCTCCTAGACTAGTTGCCTCACCAAGGCTGAAGAACCTAGTCTGTCCTACTATTTACCCATAGCTGGAGGGAGAATAATTGGATTCATACCTTTCCCAAGGGTATTAGTGCTATGTGAAATGCAATCAGTCCAGGATTTGAACTCGTGTCACCGTGTCCAATTCCTGTGACGATAACCATTACACCACTGGCACCTCCTATGTATCTTTTTATAATTGTTTCGAATGATCGATCATTGTATATTAGAATATTTGATTCTAATATATAAATATATATATATATATATATACATATATATATATATATATATATATATATATATATATATATAAAATAAAAACACAATGTTGAAAACTTTTAAACCCGTAAATATATTACAATGCTCAGTGCTCGAAGATACATAAATGTATGTGAATATTTTTAAGTATGAGATAAAAAGATTAATAATGCCAGAGAATTATAAAACTAATGACAATGCAATACGTTTCACACCCGGGAGATGACACAGACAGACTAGATAAGTCAAGAAAAGAAGAAGGACGAGGATCCACCAGTATTGAAGATAGCGTTGATACATCGATTCGACTCGAAGACGACGGGAAAAAAAGAGCTCTAAATGATTACTCATACCAACCAGACACAAAAACAACAACAAAAGAATCAACGGAAGAGCAATAACTCGTACACAAAATACGAAACATATAAGTAGGAAAAATATAAATATCTGCAAAGATAAAGAAACCTTAATAGATAAACTGAATTTCTTTAATAGCAGTACAAACCAATGCCATAAAGGCAAACCATGTTAAAACAAAACAATATGGGACGCCAAAAAAGAACAAATCTAGATTATGTGGTGATCATATAATAAGCGAATGCTGAGAATTTCCTCAAAATAAGTATAAGATTAGAAGAGAACTGGTGAAGGTGCTCCATTGGCAATTGTGCAGGAAACTTAAATTTGACCATATAAACATGTGGTATATACAAAACCTGGAATTCGAGATTGGGAGGCAAAAACTTCTCTGGGATTTTAGGATGCAAACAGGTCACCTAATCCCGGCCAGACGAACAGACCTACCGATAGTTAACAAAAACAAAGGGAACCAGCCGAATTGTGGATTATGTTGTGTTGGAGGACCACAAAGAAATATTGAAGGAAAGCTAAGAGAAAAATAAATACCTAAACCTTAACAGAAAACTTTTAAAAAAATAAGGAACATGAAAGAGATGGTCATACAAATGTCTAATTTTCTCCCTTGGAACAATCTCCAAACGACTGGTATAGTTATTCCAAGACATGGAAATTAGAGTTACAAGTAGAGACCATCCAAACTACTTTCAATCACATAATAAACCAATGCAGTAAATAAGTGCAAAGAGAGTTTATGACTAGATACGACAGGGTGCGGAAGGTGATCCACTTAAAACTGCGCAAAATATTTTGATTTTACTAAACGACCAAATGGTATATGCATAAGCAAAAGTCCGTCATAGAAAATAAGACGCACAAAATTCCTTGGGATGTTTTAGGTACAAACAGATCATCTATTCTCGGTCAGACGACCAAACCAAGTGATAGTCTCTCTGTCTCTGTCTGTCTGTCTGTCTCTCTCTGTATTTATATATATATATATATAGAGAGAGAGAGAACAAATATAATATTACATTGTAATATATATATATATATATATATATATATATATATATATATTCATGTGTGTGCATATATTTGTTTATTTGTACCAATGTGATAATTTTTTTAAATTTCGAAAAATTTCTTCAAAGCAAACCTTCTGAAGACAACCTCTTTTTCCTTAATGCCCATGAGTTAATACAAACATTTACACCAATTTAAAAAAAAAAATTAAAACTGACGGGTGGACAATTGTAGTCTAAAACCTTGCATGCTTAGTATGTCTTTAAAACAAAATATAAACTCTTAACTGTTATGTCACCAATTATCCTATTTGTCTTGTTTGCATCAGTGAATGGAATAGAGAATTATTTCACAGTTTATACGACTAGAAGTTATAGCGCCATATCGGATGCAGGTATAAGGTAGGAAATACTTCATTACATTTGCATGAATTAGCCTAACATTTAGAGTAATGTATTAATTTTAAATTAAAACTTTTAAAATAAGTCATTTCTTTTTTTGCTTGAAACTTCGGCGCGATGTGCTAACAAAATTTATTCAAAGCGGCAGCAAAAGGGATAATCTGTATTGCTTAATATCAAGTCAATGACTCTGTTTTAAGTGAAAAGTGCTAGTGTTGAATAAATATAAAATGAATTAATCAAAGACACGCAATGCTTAAAGGTTTAAATCGGAAACACAACATGTTGTCTTCAAGCAAAAAAAGAAGTCATTTAAGAAACAGTAGTAGTCTTCCACGTCCTCTGTAAGAAACTCAATTAACCTCGCTTAAAATAACATAGCTATTTAATTTCCTGTCAAGTGCAATATCTGATCAGATTTTTAAATTTGAATTCGTGTCTGGCTTGTTACATTCGTTCCAGTCTGTGGGTGGTCTCCCTTAACTACCTCTTCTCCATCCGTTCAGTTGAATACGACAGAATCAACTAACTTTAAAATCAGTGCCGGTTATTGTCTACTTAACAATACCGTTTTTCGAGAGATGTCTCAACAATGCGAAAACACTGGCTCTGGTCAAGATGCTGGCGCTGTTAAAGCTACAAATGATGAATTTATTGTCGTCGGCGAAAAGAAGTGGTTTTCAGCATCATGAATTTTGCATCAACTCGAAAGTTAAAGGGAAAGCGTTTAACAACGCTTAGTGATTAAATGAAAGGCATTTCTATAAGTGACAATGGCCTTTGCAACTTCAAAGTAGATAATCAAATGCCTAAGGTCCGTTAGTTAGTATGTGGCTTGTCAACGCTTGTTAAGTAATTTTATGCTGATGTAGGGCTTTTCTGTCTTGTTAGTTAACTAATGATTATAGCCATTCGTAAAAAAACAATTTTTGTTCAAAAACTATTTGCAATGCAAATAATTTACACGCAGTTATATGCTTTGGCTATGTAAGGAAATTATAAGATTTCGATACACTAATGATAGAAATATTTTTCAAATGATAGTTTCGACAAAGTTTACTTTAAACAAAATATTTGTATTTTCTTTCTATGACTTATAGAGTTCAAACAAATCTATTAACTCAAGGATGACACCATTGTAGATATTACCATTCTGGGTTAGCGGACTTGAAAGGAATGGCAAAAAAAGATTGATTATATATTCTCTAGAGCCACAGAAATAGAGCAACGTTACCAATTGAAATTTAGCGTCGTACACTGAACCCGATATTTCAGGAGTGGGGTCATCTTACCGTACGAATAATAATACTAATAAGGTGATACATATGTAAATGGACATCATCAACGTGGAATCAGAAGTATGTATAAAGAAACGCTAATAAAATTCAACTACTATTACAATTGCTACCACTATTAATAATACTACTTCTAACACCACAGAAACTACTAATACTATTACTATGACAATAATAATAATAAAAACAATACAAAATAACAACAACAACAATAATAATAATAATAATAATAAGCAAATTAGCACAGAAGGATTATAAGGCGAGACATGACTGGGTTGGCCAGGTGAACCACCGGGAAATGTGCAAGAAATTTAAATGTGACCATACTAACAAATGGTATATGCACAACCCAGCACTTGTCCTTGAAAATGACACACATAAATTCCTATGGGACTTTAACATCACCTAATCCCGGCCAGCAGACCAGACCTTATAATAATAAACAAAAAGAAGAGAATTTGTAAAATTGTCGACTTCGCTGTCCCAGCAGACCACAGAATAAATCTGAAGAAATGTGCAAAGAAGTATAAGTACCTCCACCTTGCTAGAGAATTGAAAAAGCTGTGGAACATGAAAGTGACGATTGTGCTAATTGGGATTGGTGCTTTTAGCACAATAATTAAAGGATTATTAAATTGCCTAGAAGATTTGGAAGTTGGGGGATGGGTAAAGAACATCCAGATGACAGCATTGTTGAGAGCGGCCAGAATCCTCAGACGAATCCTGAAGACTTGAGGAGACTTGCTATCACTCAAACTCCAGTGAAAAACCATCAGCTAACACTGATGTGAAAAACTCTAAAGGAGTAAATAATAATAATAATAATAATAATAATAATAATAATAATAATCAACAAAAAAAGAGAACTTGCAAAATTGTCGACTTTATGGTCACTGCTGACCACAGAATAAAACTGAAAGAATGTGAAAAGAAGAATAAGCACCTCGACATTGCTAGGGAACTGAAAAAATATGGAACATGCAGGTGACAATTATATCAATTGTAATAGGTGCGTTTGAAACAGTAACTAAATGATTACTAAAGGGACTGGAGGAATTGGAAATTGGCGGACGGGCGGAGACCATCCAATTTACGACATTACTGAGAACGGCCAGAATATTGAGAAGAGTTCTAGAGATTTGAGGAGATTTGTTGTCACTCAAAATCCAAAGAAAGGCCATCAGCTAACGCTGATGTGAAAAACTCTAATGAGATAATAATAATAATAATTCGTAATGCTTCATTTTAAAAAACTATAAAACTTTTTAATAATTCAGCTAATATGAATGTTAAATAATACTGATAAAAGAGAAAAAAAGCAAAATTCAAAAGTCATGAAGTAATATTGACAAAGGGTAAATTAGATTAACACAACAATTTAATTTGATTCTAACTTGGACACCAATAATTCTGGCCTTTTGACAAAGTAATTTAAGTTTATGACTACTATTGAATAACAAATATTGATATTGCGTAATGACAGTACTCGACAAATGTCCCCAGATTCAGATGCTTAACATTCCCTGAGTATGATAGGTAACCTGTTTTGAAACTTATTGCTCTTGAAATTAAAACTGCCTAGTAATGGCCATAAGCCACATCCTGTTGGCTTCATCATCATCATCATATCGTGCTGGTAGCACGGATATCCCTGACCCTCTCTCGCCACTCCTCCCTATCGTTCATCGCCCTGGGTAGGTCTTCAGGACAACATCCTGTATCCTCACATAGCTGCTGAATGTACGTTCGAGCTGTTCGTCCTGCTTTTGCGCGGCCATGTGTGGGGATCCATAAGAGTACATCTCTTATGAGTTCATCTCTGCTTCTCCAGCAGTGTCCTGCATGTCTGGTTCGTCTAACTTGAATAGTTTTCGTGATAGGGGGCAGGTGGCCGTACAGTTGGTGTCTTGTGGGGTGTTGGTGCCAGGACCGAATTAATAAAAAGGAATTTCTAGCGTTTATACTTGTATTATATCGTCCACTCACACACTTGTTCATACTCTCTACCGCTCTCTCACACACACACACACACACCTTGGATTGGCGTTTGAGTCAACCGGGTTTCGATCCCAGCTTCGGGAATCTAGCCCTTCTTGCCACACTGATGAGTTCTGGTAGAAGGAAACAGATCTGTCTGTGGATGACAATATATATATATATATATATATATGTATATATATATATTAATTCGTTAATGAAATACTGTCTGACTTTGGTATAAACTGGTTAAATTCTGTTTTGGAATATTATTTTAATACAAGTTGTGTATTCCGAGCAACTAAAGTGTCCTCTTAATTCTTCAATCTCTTTTTAAAGTCTTTAATTACAAAGATCATATGCCTCAAATGACAAAAGAAGTGATGCATTCACATTTTTTGCATGTGATTAACATAGATCATTATGATTTTCAAACAGCTGCTCATATCGCAGAGCATGTATGAAGAGTCCAATTTTGATGGGAGAGTGCAATATTGGTTTCTATAGTTCTATAGTTATGATACGAACTTTGAAGCTCATGAGGGTTGGCGACGTTCATCTGCAATGGACAACCAAAATTAGAAAAATCGTTGAAGAAAACGTTCATCAAAATATTGGAGAAATATCACAAGCAATGAGTGTCATCATAGCACTGGTATCAGATTATCTCGAGAATTCTCGGGAAGAATCTCGATGAATGGTTTGTACATGAAGTCAGTAAAATGCAAAGCTCGCGACGTTGTGAAGACTGTTCAATACTGTTTTTGCTGAACCCAAATAAACCATTTCATGAGCTTATCCTGACTTTTGATGAAAAGTCGATTCTTTATTTCAATTGTAAATGATGATGAGGCGCCTAAAAACAATGTAAAATGTAAAATGCTTGAAAGGAATATTAAGGTGATTATTTGGTAGTCTGGCGTTGTTGTTATTCGTTAGAGCTTCGTGGAATCTAACCAGAGCTTTACAGCGGAAGTTTACCGCGAGTAACTGAATCAAATGCATGTTCAATTTAGCAAAACTTGCGACCAGGATTGATTTATCAATGAGGTCCTATTTGGCTTCATGATAATGCTCCCCAACATATTTCAAGTACGAAACTGCAGAAAACTAACCCAAGTAGAATCAAAATATTCCCGAACCAACATATATGCTGATCACCCAACCACCGACTACTATTTTCCAAACATCTGGATTTCTTTTATTCCCCCAAAATCTTCTATTTCAAAGGAGAAGTAGAAACTATATTTTGACATCAAAACATTTAAAGTGTTATAGTTCAGGCATGAGTAATTTTGTTAATGGAGAGCAGAAATTTATAGATGTTTAGAAATATATATATATGTATATATATATATATATATTGGAACGTTCGTAAAAATTAATCTTTTTATATATACTGTCATATATGTATATACATGCGCACGTACATGAAAAAATCTGCTACGTAAATATTAAAAAATGACGAGAATGATGCATAAGGGATACTCTTACTTTTCTACATACACAACTAAACTCACCACTTTTAACCACTTAAATACAATAACGAACTGTATACATTCCATTTTGTAATTCAAAACATCTGCTTGTGCAGACATGATTTTCGATATTCTTTTTCCTCGGCTTAAAAGCTGTCGAGGTTTGTCTACAGTATGAAATTGATCAGGGGGATTCCAGAAACAGTTTGTAAAGGAGATATATTTCCTGCGTGCCCGTGGTGTAATGATTATCGTCGTAGGAAATGGACACGCCGATACGAGTTCAAATCCTGGATGAGGCTGATTGCATTTCTCATAGCACTAATACCCTTGGGAAAGGTGTGAATGCAATTATTCTCCCTCCAGCTATGGTTAAATAGTAGGGCAGACTGGGTTCTTTAGCCTTGGAGAGGCAACTAGTCTAGCAGAAGGAAAACTCTGAATGGAAACCTGTTAAACTCTGCTTAAAAAATTGACCTTGTGTCATATCCTTCCCCAGCAGAGGGGTTGGAAAATATAGATATATGTTCTTTGTGAATTCTTGGTTATTCACCATACTTATCAAATTTAGCACATTACGTTTCAACTCTATATTTCATAATAAAATCAAATCATAAATCATTGATTTTAGACAACTAGGGATAATTTGGTGAATGTATACAGTATGTGTAAAGATGATTACACGTGACATACAGCGGCCTAAATTTCGGGGCCAAGTGAAACTACTCTACTTTTGGCAGCGGGCTACCATTTTTGAAAGACTAGATCTGCCTTTGACTTGTACATACCGATTCGTTTTTTGGGAGATGTCCAGGAAGATTGTATAAAATAGGAAATACAGTTAGTGGAATTCTTTGTGGTCACGTATCTGATTTTCCCTTTTCGGCTTGAAACAACTTCATCACATCGTAATATCTTCATTTCTTTGTGTGTCTTCGTCGCAGCCAACTGGCTTCGAGACGTCCGCAACACTATGCAAAGTCATCGATCATATTTTGTTGTTAATAATATAATTCTTTTAATTCAACGCAAATTTTAATAAAATCAATTTGCTTTCAAGAAACCTTAGATATTAGTTAAGTGCAAATGCGAACAATTTAACCTCACACGTAAAAATAGACAACGGATTCTTCGGAATGCACGGTCAATACGCACTTGAGCTCTTAAGTGTACTTCTTTCAATATTGGGCGTTGATAAATCGTTGTAGTGGCAGGTGTATCATCTGGTGAACGGTATATTTAATCAACATTGATTATTTGCTGAAAGGCACCAATTCCAACTTTGCCCTTAACTGATGACCCCAGACGAGTATCAAATATATATTGGGAAATGGAAGGTTTGTTTAAATAGAACATTGGCGAATAAAATGGTCAGCGCCTCCCGTCTTACTCTTAGAAACTGTACTGAAATAAATTAGGAGAAAAATCTGAAAAGTCTATCAGTATATGTCGGCTTATTCTCATGTAAATTGACATTAAAAAACGTATAATCAAAACACAAAAAAATTTAGAGAAAATACGTTAGGAAACATACATAAGCATAGAACTGCTTGAACCTCATTTTAATACATAAATATTTTAAGATATTGGAAAGTCAATAAAGGTAAATATAAATTTTGATCTTCCATATTTATCAACTATGGCTGCGTATCGTATCGAATAAAGGGGATTTGGAGAATAGAAAAGTTGTCCTATTAATATTCAAAATGTTTTAAACGTAGGGAAATTTTGTTCAATGAATCGGTACTTTTGGTCACTCGAAAAAATTCCATCATTCTAAGAAGCAAAGAGGAATTTCTCCAATACAATTTCTTCAGTAGAGCTAGTGAGCCTTTTAAACTTGATATGTTTCCTAGTCAAAGAAAAGGGATACTTTTGGTTCAAAACAGCAAAATCCTTATCTAAATTCAACCTTGTGCCAAATCCTGTCATAGCACATAAATTGGATTAGTACGTACAATGGAGGATTTAGAGGTTTCTTTTTGCTAACAGACGAGCGTTCCTTTCACGTGCACACACTTACACATATTGTTTCTCAATTTTCATGAGGATAAGTCTCATGTATGGCACATCAGCCCTTGTGGTTTATCTAATGACAAATACTGTTTATATATATATATATATATATATATATATATGTGTGTGTGTGTGTGTGTGTGTGTGATTTGCAAGCTATAATTTGTAACTAGCATTATTTTTAAAGAAGGCATCTTTTAAATATAAACAATTATCGCTATCTAACACTAACACTACTATTTTCCCTGAGTTAAATGGTTTTAAACATTGCATTCTAATACAAATAATTCAGTTCAATATCAATCATTTTTGCACACGTTTATATAGTATAAATTATAAAGTATATTAAAGGATTAAAAAAGTTCTATTTGATGGGTCTATACAAGCTACAACTATTCTAGGTCCAAGTCGACCTGAGAGTAATGGCACTGAAGAGATGCTCCACATTCCACCAAATAATAGGACTTGATCTTCACTGTCAAATGTAGTACAACGTCATATCAGGACACATGTTGCCGAGTTCTTACTCTTTTGCAGCGATGTAATCGACATTTACTGCATCCCCAACCGACAGGGTTAGAAGAGGAGAGAAAAAGCCTTCTGTTATAACCATATCGATATATCTTTAGCGCAACATATAAGGTAGGACCTACTAAATGCACTAAATCAAATCGTAGCAACAAGAAATTAGAACGGTAACGTCCAATAATTGGTAAACTGTTCGGGCGGAGGATTGCATTAAGAATCTACTGAAACCGAATTAGTAAGTGGGCATAGAGAAAAATCATAGAACAAAAAAGGGATTTAACGATTGTAATTCTGGAAGCATGGGGTAAAAATTTAAAGAAAAAAATATATACGAAAATTAATATATAAAACAACCTAAAACCACAGAAAGATGACTGATTATAGGCTAAATTCTCCTCAAGTTTCCAGGACTCTTTTCAGTATTCTGGCCGATCTCAATAATGTTGAAATTTTAATGGTCTCTACTTGTCCTATAATTTCCATGTCTTTCAGTTCTTAGACTAGTCCTTTAGTGACTGAACCAAGACCACCAATTACAATTGGTATAACCGTCATTTTCATGTTCCACGGTTTTCATTTCCCTAGAAAGCACAGGTACTAATCCTTCTTTTCGATTTCTTTCAAGTTTACTCTGTGGTAAGCCGGACAGTAAAGTCCACAATTCTGCATATTCTCTTTTTTTTATTGATGATTGTTGTTACACCTTGAGATTTTTTCATATAAGCGTAAGCTGATGGTTTTTACTGGGGGCTGAGTGACACCAATTCTCTTCAAGTCTCCAGAACCCTTCTCAGTATTCTGACCGATCTCACTAATGCAGTAGTTTAGATGGTCTCCACTCGTCCTCTTATTTTCAAGTCCACCAGTCCCTTTATAAATCCTTTGGTGATTGTACCAAGACCATCAGTTATAATAGGTATAAACGTCACTTTCATGCTTCACAGTTTTTTTTTTTAAATTCCCAGGGAAAGTCGAGTTATTTATTTTTCTTTTCACTTTCTTTTAATTTTCTCTTTGGTCAGCCAAGACATCAAAGTCCTCAATTTTGCAAGTTCTCTTTTTTTCGTTGATCACTATACGGCCTGGTCATCTGGCCGAGATTAAGTTACCCGTTTGGATTCCAAAATCCCTGGGGAGTTTTCTGAGTCATTCTTAAGGACTGATGTTGAGTTGTGCATTCTTTTACAATAGTAACATATTGTCTTTCTCTGAAGTTCGACAGTCTCCATTTATACTTGAATGTACCATACAATCTCCCAATTATTTAGGTCCCTACTGATTATTACTGGGTTGATGTCACTATCAGTTTCCACTTCGATAATTAATTCCTTACTTTGTCAATGTACATATATTCATTTGTTTTGCTTTAATTTGCTCTTATTCTGTGATCTGTTGACTGATTCATTGGCCTTATTTCTAAATTTCAGATGTTGGTCAGTTGGCTGGTTGTTTGTGTTTATGGTATATCAACCTTTGTGGGTTATTTAATGCCGAATCCATTTTTATACGAATAATCAGTTCTATTTCAAATCATTCAGGTCAGCATGAGTACAATTTTAATTGTCAAAAACAAATCTATTTCAAGCTATTCAGTTAAGTCAAACAATTCCAACTTAAAAAAAAAATCAGTTTAGCGTAAGTTTTCTTTTTCTCGAGTTAAAGTCTTGGATAAAGAATAGGTTTGAATAAAGAATTCCAATGTGCATCTGTTTTTTGAACGCTGTTTGATATAAACAGGAACATTTTGGTTTTTCTGAATCTATATTAACATAGCTGAGTCATTGTCATTAGGAGTAAAAGATAGGACAATGATTCTCACTGAGATATGTTTCTTTGTATTTAAATTCTTTCTATGTATTGTATTCAGATGTCAGCTCCAAACTCCAGTTTTTCATAGTTGTCGTGATAAATTTGATTATTCGCAGAAATGGTATATGATAAATTTTTATATCGGTGCATGTGTAAAAATGCCTTTTCCGAACTCTATTTCTGGTAATCTCTTATTAACCAGTTCGAATGTAACCAAGTTTTTATTGTTCTTCCGAACTTCTAAGTGGTAGGGAGCGAAGTGATAATCATCTCTTTATAAAAAAAAAAAAAAAAAAAAAGAGAAAACGAAAGCAAAATAAAAATCTTAAGCAATGTCCAGTAATTTTTACTTTTTTTTTCTATTTTATTTGGAAAGGAGTTATTTACCAGATATGTGTTTATTTCAGTTTACATAACAATACATGACGTGGTAAAAATGGAAGCAAATCAAGAATAGCACAATTATGTTCAAACGAATATGAAAATATATTTCAAATTTATCGTTTAATCTCAGATGCCTTCTTGTTATTTGATAATTTTGATAACAGCTGAGTGTTCATACGTACATTACTATTCCAATCAAAAGTTCAAAATTATAGTCAATCAATATATACTTGGCTTTTATTTCTGTTTCTACGCGTTGGAAACATTAAATGTTCAGAGGTGGGATTGTTATTATTATCACCATACTATTCTATGAGCATTACTTATAATGAATTTGCAGTATTTTACGCACAAAGGATTTTCAGTATAATTGTTTTATTACAACAGTTCATCTCACACTTCTTATATATTTACAATTGCTGCTGTAACTATTACTACTAATACTAATACTAATACTACTACTTCTAATAATAATTTGTCTTGTCGGCTGTAGCTGTAGAATACACCGACTCCTTCTCTGCGGAGGAGTAAGACCTCACGCAAAGAGTGTCCTAGATATGACACAAAAGAATCTGATGGTGACGTTCCAGAAATACTGGAGCTTTGGGGAATGTTGAGTACCAATTGATTGCCATTGCTTCTAGGTCCACTCTGGTCCCTAGTGGTAACACCTGATAGGGCCTCATCTATGGGTAAAATAGAACAAAACTGTGTATTTATGCTAAACTGAATTGCTTGAAATAGGACAGATTTTATTTCTAAAGTTCCTACTTATGCTAAAAATGAAACTGTTTTGTATGCTAAACTGAACTGTTTGAAATTGAATTGCTTTTGACACTGAATCTATGTGTAAACAAAAACTATATTTATCTTAAACTGAATTGCTTGAATTAGCAGTGTGTGACTAAACTGAGTAGCTTGAATAGAAATATTTCTGACAATTTATCTGTGTACTTTCGTGAAACTGAATTGTTTCAAATAGAACTGCTTGTTTGTATAAAATGGATTTGGCATCAAATAATCTACCAAGGTTGATATGCCATAAAACCCACTCAAGTAAGCAAACAAACAAACAAACAAACAGACAAACAAATAAACAAACAAACTTCAACTACTAATGAAAATGATAATCATGACCACTTCACTTGTAGTGATCGAAGGAACAACTTAAACTAATGAACCAGAAATCGAGAAAACTAATAATGATGCATTAGGTCTTACATGCCAGAGATGACGTTGACAGACTGTATGTGCTAGGAAAAGAAGGAGGAAGAGGACTTGTCAGCACTAAAGATAGCCTTGATTATATCGTTACAATGACTTGAAGACTACGTAAAAGTGCTGAGGAAGAGTGATAACACCCAGAGATACAATACAGACAACGCAATGACTAACGAAACAAAAACAAGGAAACGAAAATAAGAAGAAGAGCAACCGTTTTGGGCATTTACAGCAACACACATGTGACCTCTCACGCAAGAAAACATGGTCATCGCTATGCAAGGAAAACCTGAAGAGAAACTGCGTTCCTTCTGATAGCAGCGCAAAATAACGACATAAAGCCCAATTACATCTTAGCAAAAATAGATATGACGCCAAAAAAATAGTGAATGTTGTAAATGTGGTGATAGAGATGAAGCCATCAATTCCATAATCATTGAATGCAGCAAAGAGAGTATAAGACTAGTATAAGACTGCGTAGGAATATGATCAATCGGGAATTATACAAGAAAGTGAAATTTGACCATATTGACAAATGGTATATGCACGTCAAGAAGAATGAGGAGCGAAAAATTCACTGGAATTTTGATATACAAAAGTATCACCTAGTCTCGGCAAGACGACCAGGCTTTGTAAAAGTTAACTGAAAAAGAGCACTTGTCGAATAGTGGACTTCAACATTTGGGTTGACCAAGATCTAAATCTGAAAGAAGTCGAAAAGAGAGCAATGTTTTTAGGCCTTGCTAGAGAACTGAAAGAAGTAAGAAACTTGAAAGTGACGGTGATACCAAATGTAATTGGTGAGCTTGGTGTAGTCACTAAAAGTTTGCTGAAGGGACAAGTGGAATTGAAAATTAGAGGAAAAGTATAGATTATCCCAAATACAGTATTATGATTAGTCCAAATACTGAGAAGGTCCTGGAGACTTGAGTTGACTTGCTGTCGACCTAACTCCACTGGAGGACCATCAGCTAATGCTGGAGAAAATATCAAATGTGTAAAATGATAATAATAATCATTATGATAGTAATAATAATAGTAGAAATAATTAAATCTTACAATAGTACCAAATGTTGCAAAAATTAAACCACCTAGAGAATAAGATACATAAAATTCTCTTGGATCTTGAGATACAAATAAGTCACAGAGCCAGAAATCACACCTGGCTTTAATTAACTTGAAATAAAGAACTTGTCTTTTAGTCAATTTTATCAATTTCAATATAAGACAGTGTGCAAATACTAGGACCAAGATAGAGAACTCAAATAGCTGGAGGACAAGAAAGTGAAGGGTGATGGCAGTTGCTGTAGGTTTTCTTAGAATGGTCCTCAAAGGTTTGGGAGTGGATTGAAGAAGTTGGAAATCAGAAGGATCGAAGTCAACCGGATCATCGAATTGATCGGATTGGCGATGAGTCCTGGAGATTGAAGGAAACTTGCTATTACTGAAACTTCAGTGTAAGACCACCAGTTTGATGTGCTATGACAAATTCACAAATAATAATAATAATAATAATATTATTACAAATAACAGAGTTATTCCCTGCAACTATAGACCCATAACGGGTCTACATATTACGTGGTAAATCTTAATAGCACAAATTGGGGAATAGATGTTTTACTCATTAGCATGCTACGGACTGTTTCCGGAAGAACAGAAAGAATGCCACTAGGAGACAAGAGGTGGTTTATGCTTTATTGATCTGCACATCATCCTCAAGGAGAGCGAGGTAAGGCAGGGAAATGTTTTCCCGGTGTGGATTGACTAAAAAAACATATGATATCGTACTTGCAAAGCTGAATAGTTGATTGTTTGAAAATACACAAGATATCGGCTGAAGTCATCAAAGCCATGAAAAACTGGATAGTTGAATTAACAGTAGGAGGAAAGTAGTGAAAATCCAGAGAGGCATCTTCCAAGGAGATGCACATTCACCATTACTATTTCTAATAGCAATGATGTTACAACTTGACATCCTAAATATGACCTATGGAGGATAAAAATCACAAAATCGCCAGAAAGAATATTCTGATTTACATACACGACAGCAAACTATTTGCAAAAGAGGAAAATAAATTAGAAACTCAAAAAAGCAATAATAACACTGGTTTACAAAGAAATTGAAGAAAGCACAAAAATACCCATTTTTACCTAATTTGAGGGTACTGAATTCAAATTTGAAATCTATTTTTACTAATCGCCTCTGATTTTCAAGATATGCATAGTGTGCATCTTGTGCATATAGGGTACATAAAGGCGTATATGAATTCAGGGTTAATTCTAATATTGTGAGACTAATGGCTTATTTTTTAGTTATTATGCACTAAATGTAAGTGATAGCATTACATTATATATATACATATATATATATATATATATATATATATATATATATATATATAGTTATATATCAAGACGGATTTTGACAGTTTAAGGCAGCAGGTCTCAATCCACATTCTGGCAGTCATTGGAAGAGGTTATCTCGCAGGCGGCGCAGGAGGTTGGTGTCCCTCAACTATCGCGTTACACATCTTTTGGGTTACTAAATATTAGTATTACATTTCAAATGCACATTTAGTTTTACTTTGTTATATTTTCAGATTCTCCAACGGCTTCAAGCACGTCAGAATGTCGAGGATGCCTCAACAAGGCCAATTCTTTCTGCTACGTGTGTGGGGACTTCACAACATTTGCACAGCGTCGAAACATCACTTCTCTCCTCAGAACCGCCTACTTTCACTATTTTGATTGTAAAATTGGTGATCAGGACAAGTCTTAGGCTCCACACATCTGTTGTAAACCCTGCTACAATGGACTAACTGCATGTCAAAACAGCAGTCAGAGCTCTTATCTTCTCGGTTTAAACAGTGGAACCTAGTTCAGGAAGATATAAGAATCACCAGTTTCAGGAATCGGAACAAATAAGGTCATTGGTCTTCTTTATAAGTATGCAAGCGGGCTTCAAAAAGTACGGTTGTTTTCTCTGTCTCTGGGATAGTCGAGCTGTATCCCAGCATTACAAGCCGAAAGACTGGGCGTCTAGAAGTACTTTCGTTCCTGGCGAACACAGCTTCAAAGAGAATCCTCTGGTGGACATAAATAAGGTGCTTCTTCCTCCTCTTCACATCAAGCTTTGTTTGATGAAGAATTTCGTGAAGGCGTTGCACAAAAATGGTACTGCCTTCCAACACTTGTCTACTGTGTTCCCAGGTCTTAGTGCTTCTAAGCTCAAAGAGGGCATATTTGTCGGACCGCAGATACGAGAAGTGCTGAAGGATACTGATTTTGAGGAGCTTCTTAACTTAAAGGAACTGGGAGCATGGGAAGCATTCAAGTCAGTCTGTAGTGGCTTCCTTGGTAACACATGCGTACCAAATTACCAAGCCTGTATTGAGAAGTTGCTAAAGTCTTACGAGGATATGGGGTGCCGAATGTCACTCAAAATTCATTTTCTCCATTCCCACCTCAACTTCTTCCCGCCCAACCTTGGAGCAATGAGTGATGAGCATGGAGAAAGATTCCGCAAAGACATTAGGAAGATGAAGAGCAACTATCAAGGCAAATGGAACCCCGGCATGATGGGAGACTTCTGCGGGATGCTCTTGCGTGACATCCCGGAGGGAAAATACACCAGATCATCAAAGAAAACACACCTTTGACTCTCTGTGGTACTATGAATTGTGTAATTGTGTCATACAAGTATATTGATTCAATCAGTGTTCTTTATCTATCCTGTTTAATCTGTTATAAGCTGCTGCAACTCTTGAAATATGCACATATATTCTCCGTTTATACAAAAATGAGACTATTTAAAAGCCAGAAAACTAGAGGCGATAGAGCAAAACTATTTATAAATTTGAATTCAGCACACCCAAATTAACAAAAAACACCTATCCCTATTCTTGCCTCAGACCAAAAATTTATTTTTGTAAACCAGTGTAATGTACAAGCAGGATATATATATAAAATTTGGCATAGAAAAATGTCATGCTCATAGTTAAAAATGGAAAAAAAAATAAAACAGCATAAATACAACTGCCAAATAAAGAAATAATCAGAATACTTGGTGAGAAGGAAATGATTATTATTTACTCGGTTACGAAAGAGAGTAGTAAAAGATATATAAATGCCCTTAAAAATAGTGGTTTTAATGAGGATTTTTGGTATTTAAATAAAAATATAACAAATGAAATTACTAAAGAAAATGATAATTACGATCAAATAAATAAAAATAGAAAAAGGAAAATTCTATGGTTTAACCCCCTTTTTGTAAACTAGCAAATATAGATGTAGGTGAATATTTTTTGAGACTGATAGATAAACATTTTAAACAAGATAATATATTACATAAAATATTTAATAGGAAAACCTTGAAAATAAGTTATTCTTGCACAAAAAATATTTCTCAAATAATAAATACCCATAATAATGAATTAATTAATAAATTTCGTAACCGAGTAAATAATAATAATAATAATAGTAAAAAAATAGAATGTAACTGTAAATCTCGAAGTGATTGTCCAATGAATGGTTTGTGTAATTTAGATAACGTAGTATATCAAGATATTATTTATCCAAAAGAGAACATAAATGATAAGAAATATAATATTGGCATTTCATCTACTAATTTTAAAATTAGGTATGGAAATCAAACATTCTCCTTCTCCCATGAGCATAAAAAAAATCAAACTGCTCTATCTAAACATTATTGCGGATTAAAAGTTAAAGGGTTAACCCCGGAAATACAATGGTCCATATTGAAAAGATCTAGTACCCCAAAATCTTTCGATAGTAGGTGCAACCTGTGTCTTGAAGAAAAAAAAACACATTTTGCTTTTTCCTGAGCCAAAAAAATTATTAAATAATAGAAATGAACTAATAGCTAGGTGTAGACATAGGGCTAAATTTAAACTATAAATAATCAACAAAATTTTTCTATAACAACATAGAGCTAATTTTGAGAATAAATAAAATAAATTGTTAGATAGAAAATTGTGAAAAGGAATATAATACATACGTACTACGCATAAAAGTAGTTAGCGACCATAGTCGAGGGTGACCCGAAGGCTCCCTTTTCGATAGCTACTACACCAAGGTGTAGGGGAGGGCGCTACTCCATTCCCAGGATTGCTCCACTTTACCCTTGAACCGTACCTTATAATGCTGAGTGTAAAGCAAGGTGGTATCAAGTACCATTTTTAAAGTCTTTGGTATGACTCGACCTGGGATTGAACCCAGGTCTCCCGGGCCATTGGCGAACACTCTAACCGCTGCTTTCTAAATAATTTTGAAATGTTAAAATATAGTAAATAAATTAAATATTTGCTTTAATTTTAATATATCAAATACTGTACTTTTACTTGAATTTTTTATTTAAAGTTTAAATCTTAGTCAATAAAAAACCTAAATATAAATTTTTAAAAAACCTTTAAAAAAAACAATATTTACTAACTGCTAACCGAAAGTTAAATTTAAAACGGAAGTGGGCTTAATGAAGAGTTAAATCCTCACCCTTCTTCGACTCCCTCCCACCTCTTCGACTCCCTCATACTATCCCCTCCCACAACCATGTGTCTATTCAATTTTTTTATCCAAAATGATCTGAAGAAGTCATGTTACTTTTTTCGTGTTTTTGAAAACTTCAAAAATGCGTAACAGGATTGAAATAAATTTATAATCCTACGTGACCGGTTTCGTTGTTTTTCTTAAAGAATTTATTGCTCCGTATTATTGGTACATTGAGCACTTTACTAGGACAATTTTAAATATTTATACTTGAATAACTTCTTGTCCTGATGGAATTGCTCCCAACTCCGGTTTAACTGGACCAAATATATATATATATATATATATATATATAGGGTGGAACTATAAAATTGTCACCCTAGAAAAGACCATATGATTCCATTTCCGTTTAATGAAAACCGGCTTTCTTTTTTTGTTGCAGACCATTTACTAGCTGGCCAGTTGCGTACAAATCCCAAGAGCAATAGGAGCTTTCTATCATGTCTGAAAGTGACACAATGTTCAACGAGCGAGATCGGAGATTCACCGCTGTACAACACATGCTCTCTACCGATCCAAGTTATGACAACAAGACCATTGCCAGCATCCTCATTGTGCAAATCTGGATTGCCACGAATAACAGGGACGTGCACAGGGTGATGAAAATAAAGTTACCGGCTACGGTTATGGTCTTTGGTGTGGTTTTAAGAGGGCCACATCATGCCACCTCACCTCTTTGAAGTTAGCTTGAAAGTCAATACCACAGTGAACCTGGATGTGCTGAAGAGTGTGGTGATCCCCTAGTGCAATCAGATTACCGATGGCAGACTCTGGGTGTGGCAGCAGGACTCGGCGCCGGCCCACATGTCCAAAGAGACACAGGCTTGGCTTCAGAAGGAGAGCTACGACTTTGTACCCTTCTCTCACTGCCTACCTCCTCCCTCGACCTGAACCAGCTGGACTACTTCGTTCGGTCATTCGTCGAGAAGATCACCAACATGACCTCCGACAACACCAAAGCCAGCCTGATCACCGCCATCCGCCGAGTATTCACCGAACTCCAGCCGGTGCTTGTGGAAAAAGCATGCTCCCAGTTCCGGATCCGTATCGAGGTGATGATTGAGGCTGAAGGCGTCTACATTGAATGGATGTCAGCTCTACTTTATAATCAAATTATCTGAATTTTTTTTTTCAATAAAGGCTTTAAAATAAAACACTTGTTTTCTTTAGGACGACAATTTTATCGTTCCACCCTGTATATATCATCATCATCATCATCATGTCGTGCCACTAGCAGGGAAATCCCTGACCCTCTCACGCCACTTTTGCCTATCGTTCATCGCTTCTGGCAGGTCTACAGGGCTACATCCCGTATCCTCACATAACTGCTGAATGTATGTTCGTGCTGGTCGTCCTGCTTTTGCCCGGCCATAAGTTGGGGTCCATAGGAGTATATCACTTATGAGCTCGTCCCTGCTTCTCCGGCAGTGTCCTGCATGTCTCGTTCGTTCAAACGACGACATGTCGATATCTCATACAAGAAATGAAAATTGTCATGAAATGGAAACCTTAAGACAGTTGCAGAATCTCATCTAATAACAGCATTAAACAACACCATAAAGACCAATTATGTCAAAGTGAAAAGCGTTAATATACAACAGATTAACAAGTGTAGATTATTTGGGGGTAGCAAACGCAACTAACTAACAAAAAGACATGACATTATTTGAAAGGTGATCAACTCGGGCTTGTGAAAGTAATTGAAATTTCACCATACTACCAAATAGAATACGCACAAACCAGAATCCGTCCAAGATAAAAAAAAAATGCATAAAATCCTCTGAGATTTTGAGATACATCAAATCACCAAATCTCGGTTAGAAGAATTAGTGATAATTAAAAAAAAGAAAAACTGTGGTATTGTTGTCACCCAGTCGTCTACCTCGACCATCGACGAATCACTGCTCGAATTAAGGATCAAATCTAAGCCTATCCGGCTATCTTCCAACGTTGTGTTCTTTAGATCCAGATAATTGAAATTGCCGATCGTCAAATAAATCAGGCAAGGTTGATCATTCAGAAAAAATAAATAAACTGAAGTCGCAACGTGAGAGACAAATTACAGGCTGATCAAAAATTAATAAAAAGTTTTGTTAACAAAAAAAGTACAAGTCCGTTTCTTTTAAAAGAATCGTATCGCATACAAGCCTTTCCTTATTGACTGAAGAAATGCGATTCAGAGACCTGGCCCATTTTATCTCAGCAGTCAGTCTAATCTAGTAGTCAGCACAAATTTTCACTAAGAAAAGTTGCTTAGCAGTTCCTTGTACGGGTATAAATTCACTCTCGTTAGCTTTTCATGAACTAAATCGTGGGTCCCGCTTCTCTGTCTCCGAATGTCTTGCTCAAGACTCAAATGTGGAGCGTTAAGGGTCCACACTGACGTCTGTCTGCAGCGTCTTTGTCTATTTACCATATGCAGGGAAAATATTGGTTAATATAAATTATCTAGAATCCTATTACGCTTCTAAAATACTTGCCGATTGTTTTCCTACTATTAAAATTATTCTCAGATTTCTCTCACTTCAGGTGTTCGTCGTGCCACTTCAGTATATTTTAATGTGGATTTTTCTATTCCAGCGGACCATCGAATGAAAGTCAAAGAGAGCAAAAAATCTTATAAGTACTTGGACCTTGCCTAAGAACTAAGAATTCTGTGGATTAGGAGGTTAATGGTGATGCCAATAGTAATTTGTATGCTTGGAACGATCCCTAAATACTTGAAAAGAGGGCGAGAAGAGTTAGAAATCGGAGAACGAATCAAGATTACTGAAACTACACTATTGTTGAGATCGATCAGAATATTGAGGAAAGTCCTGGAAACCTGAGAAGACTTGTTGTCTCTAAGACTCCAGCGAGAGATTATTAGCTAATGCTGCTGTGAAGAACTAGGAGGAAATAACATCATAAGGACCAGCTATGTCATAGGTAAAGCGGCTGGGCGATTTGGAAATAAGACATAAGAGAAAACCATTCAGAGTGCAGCATTTTTAAGATCAACCATAATAGTAAAAAGAGTCCTGGAGACTTGAGGAGACTTTGTGTCACTCAAAATCCAATCGACGACCATTAGCCAACGCTTGGGTGAAAAACTCAAAAAAAAAAAAAAAAATGGAAAATAGTAATAATATCAGCCTACGGTTTAATTGTATTCGTTTGTTTGAATTTGAATTTATGAACAAACTTATTTTATTTCGGTGTTTCGAAACAGAGAAACAGATTTAAAGAAAAAAACCCTGATACAATATAATGTTTATTTTTGTTGATTATGTAACAGAAATTTACAAGGAACAAAAATAACTAACATCAAATTTGATGATATATTTTTCCCATTTTTTCTTAGTCGGCTCAGCTTCTTGTGATGACGAATGCAAACAAAATGATCATAATCTAATTAATGTACAAAAAAAGGAAAGCAGCTTAAACGACCTGAATTCACCACAAATTGTATTAAACACAAGGGAAATAAAGAAAAGAACAGTTAAGACAAACCTCCTCTCACTCCCTTTAACATAAGAATGTTCCTGATAGAAGCAGAAACGAGTCGTCAAATATTCTGAACGAAATCATGATTCGGTATTCAAGCGAGAATCTCTATGGATCGGAAAGTATTACATTGGACTAGTAAGGGAAATTTAGAGTCCATATGAATTGTCAGTTGTCGGGTTATAGAAACAGATCGAAAATAATTCTGTAAACGTGCAACAAGATAGACAGGAGCCAAATAGAGTCAAAGCCGTTGGATTAGAAAGCGCTTGTGGGTTAACTGTTTTCATCCAAATAAAGTGGACCTGAACGAAGCTCTTGGTATTTCATATAGCGCTAATACTTTTTGAAATGTGAAATTCCAGCTATTCTTCTCCATTCCAGCTTTGCCCAGTCGACTGGGGATGTAGAATACACCGACTGCTTCTCTGTAGAGGGCTAAGACCCCCACCCCACTCTACAACGAGTGTCCAGGACATGACACTAAAAAATCTGATGGTGAGGTTCCAGCACTTCAGGAACTTTGGGGTAAGCTGAGTACCCCTTCATTGCCATCGCTCCCAGGTCAACACTGGCCCGGAGTGGTAGCAGGTAATATGGGTCCTATCTATGGGTTAAATAGAACTAAGAGATATTTTTGCTAAACTGAATTGTTTGATTAAACTGAATAGCTGGAAATAGAAATATTTTTGACAATAAAACCGTACTTACATTTAAACTGTATCCTTATGCTTAACTGAATTATATGAAATACAACTGGTTTCGTCATTAAATCTGTATTTACACTTAACTGAATTGTTACATATAACTGCTTGAATAGTTTGAAATAGAAATGTTTTCAACAATTAAACTGTGTACCCATGCTAAACTGAATTGTTTTAAACAGAACTGATTATTTACATAAAAATGGTTTTGGCGTTAAATAACCTACAAAGGTTGATATGCCATAAAACCCAACAAACCAAACCAAATCAAGCCATCCATTCCAACTATGAGTAAATAGTAGGGTAGACAAGTTTCTTTAATGTTGGTGTGGCAAACAGTCTAACAAAAGAAAAACAAGATTCAAACCAGTTATATTTCGCTTTAAAATTAGCCTTGTGTCGCCTTATGTTCGAGGTAAAAATTTTTTGCTAATTACATAAAGGAATGAGTGTGATATGGTTAGTTATATAATCAATTGAACAGTATGCCGAAAATATTCTTGGACAAGGCCAGAAGTTAATTGAATGTAGTGGTGTACTAAAAAAAAAATTCTCCGATAAAACTGTCCTTTTTTCGCATCACCTTACTTTTTCGTTTGTGTTGTAAGGACGAGTGAATGTCTGAGCAGTTTTTCTTGCCGTTATAGCCTAAATAGTATCTCTCAGGAGTTCATAAGCCAGTCTTTTCTTGTTTATTATTAATCGTATAAACTCATAAATGAAGATTTGTTTCGGCGCTTCTGACAAATATTCTAGTACTCTTTCACTTCTGTTGTTTCATTAAACTTTATTTTACACTTAGAACATAATGAATATACTATGAACATGTGGCTGTTACTTATGATTAATCATAGTATCATGTTATTATTATAATTAGACTCATACATTCGGTATACTGTTGGTGTGACAGAGAACACACACACACAAATATACATCTCTCTCTCTCTCTCTCACTCTATATATAAATATATATATATATATAAGTAAAGCTGGCGACTGTATTCAGGGTGACCAGAAGGCTCCTTTTCAATTGCTACTCTACCGAGGTGTAGGGGAAGGCGCTACTCCTTTCCCTAGATTGCTCCACTTTACCATTGATGCGTGCCTTTTATTGCTGAGTGTTAGGCAAGGAGGTATCAAGTACCATTTTTAAAGTCTTTGGTACGACGCGACCAGGGATTGAACCGAGGTTTCCCAGACCATTGGCGAACACACTACCGACTAGGCGAATGAGCCGGTTAATGTAGAGAACTTTTTAATTTCTAAATATTTTGCAATGCACAGAGCTTGAAGATGCAGAACAATAGAATATTTTTCAAGTATGTTATAGAACAACAACAACAACAACAATAATAATAATAATAATAATAATAATAATAATAATATCTGAGAAGAAGAAAACTAATGACGATTCATTAGGGCGTACAAGTGTTTGGCTACGCATAACTAATTCCAAACCAGAGCTCGAATGCAAGATTTGATGAGTAATTTGCTATGTGCCAGATCAAGGACGATTATTTAGAAACAGGCGATGAAGTAACTGTTGTTGAACATATTAAAGATCTTCACAAAGTAAGATTGAAAATAATAGTAAGAAGGGTAATATGATAGACCAGATATCTGCCAGTTTGTAACATGATGCCAAAATGAAAGTACAAGATTTTTGCAAAACATATAAGTTTCTGTAGTCTAATCTAGTAGAGTTGAGTTGAGTTCTGAATTTCAGCAGAAAACCCAGCTATCACTCAGATAAGTATTTTTTCGTAGGACGAAGGAGGTAGATAAAGAAAAGAAAATAATAAAAAGGAAGTTGGAAGATGGTGTAGCGTTGTTAGCGTCACGGAAAAAGTCGGCAGAGACAAACTGGTAAATATCAATATCAAGAAATGTATAGTCAGACACATGGTGACAAAAAGATCACGCTTGCAAAATAATATCTTCATTACTGACCGGTTTCAAAAACAGGATATATATGAAACATTCTAGGAAGATGTCCTTTTATTACACAAATTTTAATGCAGGAAACAGCTACGTTAAAACATGCCTGAGTGCGAACACGCGAACACGCGAACACACACACACACACACACACATATATATATATATATATATATATATATATATATATATATATATGTACGTGTGTGTGTGTGTGTGTGTGTGAGACAGAGAGAGAGAGAGAGAGAGAGAGAGAGAGAGAGAGAGAGAGCAGACCGATAAATGGATTACGTTTTTTATATGATTTATCTTGAGTAAAAAACAAACTTTTACACACACACACACACACACACACACATATATATATATATATATATATATATATATATATATATATATAAAATCATGGTAGATCTAAATCAAGTGGCAACAACTGAATGTAAAAGAACAGAGAAAGAGCAGTAGAGGAACTACTTTTTCGTTAGATTTATCTTGCATTCAAAAAGATTTGTCCATTATATATATATATATATATATATATATATAACGAGTAAAATCATTGTTGATCTTAATCAAACGGAAGGATCTAAATGTAAAAGTAAATTAATGACAATATATTATTCTATGTATAAAACTTTAATCAAAATGTAAAAATCTGTAAGCACAAATTGCTGGAAACTAGTAGAACATTTCCATTGTTAAAATATTTTGGATAATCGAATAGTCATAACGCCACAGCGGAATAGAAAAAAGATTTTCTATTGAGAGAATCCCATCGTTGATTTTGGTTCATAACCAGAGCTACCCCTCCCCCTGTACACATAAAATTCAGAAAAATACCAACAGTTAGGAAAAGGTAGCTCTTCGACTCGGAAGAACTTTCAACTGTTCATAGGTTATTGATGCAATGTGCTAAGATTAGACACTTAAAATCACAAAACATGAATATAATTTCCAATCAATGCATTTTAAAGTGTTTTCTGCATCAACATTAACTGCAGTTTTTAATTGATCATTGTGTTTGTTTTACTATATTCTGTCGCTGTAGTCTATAGCAGAATTCAACCCTTCTTTTTAAACAACTTTACTTTTTCATTGTAAAGGTCCCAAAATAATTCAGCCGATTGTCATATATTTGTATTCCCTGTTAATATAATTTTGTGCTTGTTGCGGTCATTTTGGGTAATGTTCCTAGATATAATTCAAGTTATCATAAAGTATGCAGAAAGGTGCTAAACGATTATTAGCTGTGTAATATACATGACTGTTTTGTTCAATTTTATGACATATCAATTTTTCTGAGAAATTTATTGCTGAGTACTGTTGACACATTGGCGCGCGCACACACACACACACACACACACATACATATGTGTGTGTGTGTGTGTGTGTGTGTGTGTGTGTGTGTGTGTGTGTGTGTGTGTGTGTGTGTGTGTTTGTGTTTGTGTGTGACTGTGTAAGTTGCATATTAACATTTGACAGATCCGGTAGAGATGATTTCAAAGACATACTGTTTAGCTGTATCTTAACTCACATGGGACAGCGGAAATGCCACGAGAAATGCGTTGGATGAATTGTACTGGAAGGGAATGTGTGGGTGGTTTTAAAATATATAATGATGGAAGTTTTTAACCCCAGCAGTCATTAGAAGAGAGCAATCAACAGAGAAGACAAATCTGAGCGTTAGCTCGGAGGGGTACAAGGTGGCTCTCGGGTTGAAATCCTGCTCTATATAAGGTTCACGCAAAAGTTGCATAAAGAACCAAAGCTCTTTGGATATGAATCTCAACGTGGTGTAAATCGTACGGTTCTTTGATTATACCCACCACTCTCTCTCTCTTTCTCTCTCTCTCTCACACACACACAACCAATATCGACCATTGGTAAATAAAAAGAGATCTTATATTTTTATAAAAAAAATGTTGTTACTTGTTCTCCACACGGATATACGTGCTATTGGCACGACATGATGATAATATATATATATATATATATATATATATATATATATATATATGTGTGTGTGTGTGTGTGTGTGTGTGTGTGTTGTGGAGGCCAGATAAATATACTGGTCCCCGCAAACTTTTGAAATATAAGTGTACTCCAGTCGCGCTATTACGTTCACTTTCGGGCAAATACCCTTGGGAAAGGTATGAACCCCCTTATCCTCCCAGCTATGGGTTAAATAGTACCACTACTGTTCTTCTAGGAGAATGGATTTGGCATTAAATAACCTAAAAATAGTTGATATGCCATTAAACAAAGAAACCAAACCAAATATAAGTGATTGACAACGAACTAGGCAAAGATAACAAAACAAGGGTTTTCTTCAAAAGGTCAAATTTTATTATGGCGAATCGTAAATCGAAAAAGCGTACGGCGAACAATCGCTGCGACCGGATGGTGATCGTTGGAACTAATCTAATCGCTGGAGCAGGTCTGTTACAAACCTGGTATTCGTTGGATATGTAGTCGCTGGTTTAGGACTGGTATCTGCTGGTGTAGGAAAGTGTCCGTTGGTGTGTGCTGGTGGAGGAAGGCGGTCGCTGGTGCATGACTGGTGGTCACTGGTGCAGAACTGGTAGCTGCTGGTGCAGGAAAGTGTTCGCTGGTCCAGAATGGTAGTTGCTGATGTCTGCTGGTGCAGAAAAGTGGTCGGTGGTTCAGGTCTGATAGTCGCTGGTGCAGAACTGGCGGCTGCTGGTATCTGCCGGTGCAGGAAAGTGGACGCTGGTGTCAACTGGTACAGGAAAGTGATCGCTGGTGCAGGAAGCCATTCGCTGGTGCAGGATGGCTGCTGCTGGTGCAGAAAGGCGGTCGCTGGTGCAGGAGTGGTAGTTACCGCTGCAGTGCAGTGGTCGCCGGTGCAAGAAGGGAGCTGCTAGTGCCGTCTCAAAGCCAAACTGATTCGACCCGGTTTGATAACGCTGCTTATATATTTACCCTGTGTCAATACGCTATGTGGTCTCTGTTGGATGACTTTACTTATTATTACTATATCATAGTGAGAAACTTCATTCTAATTCGACCATTTGTTTTTAAATACTGCCTATTTCGTCTATTAGTTGAAGACTGTCCTTAGAAAAACAGGCTGAAATTAATATTTAAAGAAAACGTTCTGTGCGGAACAATTTAGTTCCTTAATGTATAGGTTCCTAAATACTATTGACTGACGACATCAGTGATTCATCATTTTTAGGAATGGGGTTTGTTTGTTTTGTTTTCGTTTGGGTTATGATTAGTTCGTCGACTACGATATATATATATATATATATATATATATATATATATATATAAGATTTGTAGGCAAATAGTTTATAGGTAACATAATTTTTAAGCAAGACAGATTTCATTCTTTCCACACAATAAAATAGTATAAAGTATTGCTATGCAACTTTACTAATTCTGTTCTTTATTATTTCCGTCTTATTTAATTATATTATTCATTTTCCCATACTTAATGATATAATTATTTGTTGTGTACAGTTAAATGTTTTCAAGTATTACTACTGAGGACAAATGATTCTATTTAATATTAACTATTCGTTTTATGAAATATTTTCTCTCAATTGTGTGATGGCCATCTGAAGAGTTAGGTTTTTCTTATTGTGTTTTTTGCTGAAAAACATTTATAACAGGCCAATGACGGTTTGTTCAGTTTTTCCAATTATACGGTCATTTGGTCTGTTAGAAATTTATATATTAATTCTTATACACTGAGCACTCCTGGAGATTTATCAGAATTTCATTTTTTTAAGACACCTTGTTTTTTTTTCTTTTGTCGGGATCTTGATGATAACGACATTGTACCATATCTTCTACCCAAGTACTTTCCATCATACTTTTGGTCGTCATCATTTTGAGTTGACTGTTGAGGTTTTACTGTTTTAATTTGTAGCGTTTTGTTTGGAAGCTTTCAGTTGAAACGTTTACACTAGTTTTTTTTTTTTAAACTTTCGGTTGGAAAAAGTTTTACTAATAGAGTTAGTGATGTTTGGTTATTAGAAATATTTCATACGTTGGTGCCTGTCTAAAATGCTAGTTTATTTATGTTTTTTAAAAAAAAAAGTTATGCTTATTGCTTGTAGGATTTGTTATCGTTTGTTATTATTATTTTTATGAATAATTATAGTATTATCTGTGAGAATTTTCCTTACATTGGAACATGTAGGTTGGTTAATGGTATAGTTCTGTTTTATAGATAAATGGTATTTCATGGTGCTATTTTCAGTACGGTGATAAGTAATACTATGAGATAACTATGTGGTTGTATAACCAATGTAGGAATTATTTTTGTTTTTCGGGAAGCACTCTCGAAAGGGACATATAATTTTATAAACTAAATCGGTCTAGTTTAGTAGTGTTTAAGCAGAATGGGTATTATTATCAAAGATAAGGTTTGATGTTTTAAATTTAGGGTAGGTGATGCTTAAATCAAAATATTCTGCCGCTTTGAAATGTTCCGTATGCTGAAGTCGATAGGTTGGTTAGAAAGAAAATTTTAAGTATTCTCGGACTATAACGTTAACTGAATGATTTGGCTGCATGGTAAGCAACTATATCTGCGTAAGAATAGAAGATATTTATCTCTTCATAGCATATAATCTCAGGACTTCGACCATCAGAGAACTAATGCATTCGAATAATGCAAGCTCCATATATATAATTTATATTGCTTTAGAATTCTAGTACGTCAAGAAGCTAAGCTGAAATGTACAACCTGTAATCGAAGTAGGCATTACGAGCATATATATATATATATATATATATAGAGAGAGAGTAATTGAAGACTTGAAAAAGCGAAAATTATACAGAGACGCTGGCATAGAAATTTAAAATCAGAAACCGGTTTACAGACTTAGCTTTGATAAATTTTTCAGAGCTTATCTTTGAAGTTCGAGCCAAAAATATGGGACTTCAATCATAAACCATTTAAAAAACATATTCATGTATCTATTTAAGTAGTGAAATTATTCCTCTAGAATCGCGTCTTAACATTCCCGCAAGTGTTATAAGTATTTGATGATATATTTCTCCATCTGCTTATCTTTTCGGCAAAATAGTTCATATATATACATATATCTTATGTTATCTATGCACAATTGAAAAATATGATATGCTTCTTTTATTCAGACACTTCACACAATCAAGACTGCAGAAAATACTTTCCGTTCGTAGCATAAACTGTGTGAATTCTATTTGAACATATAACTTTAGTAGTACTTACATAAAAAAAACAACATTTTTCTAAGGATTAAAGTGCTGTCTTTGATACTTTTCAATTACCTCTTACAGAATTTGATTCAGAAATTCATATGCCTATTATCATGAACAAAAAGAAGTGCATAATATTATATATTAACTAACCTTCCCCGAGGTTGGATTTGACTCTAGGTCATTTTATTGTTGGTGCAGAGCTCAAATCGAGACTTAGGCCCAGTTTTAACAAAAATAAAAGAAGTGATAGATTGATTTTTCCAACTTGGTCATGATTTTGGAATATGGGTCTTCTCAATATAAACCACATTCTCCTACTCTCTCACCCACTTACAACATTATGTGAGAACATTTTTACACCAAAGAACATTTCGCTCTAACGAAAAGTAGAAACAACATTTAAAGAGTTCTTGCTAACAAAAAAATTGGGAGTTTTATTACTCAGGAGTAAACCTTGTTAATCGATAACAGAAATTCATAGCTGTTCGGTAATGATATTTTGAATGATTAAAACACTATTTAACTTGATAAATCATGAATAAAAATTTATTTCAAAATCGGAAATTATTTCTGAAATCCTTGTGAAACGCTTTAATCCTGTATTTTCAATACAAATAGGTAGCGTATATGACGTCATCGAAATAATCTTTGAAAACCAATGGATAATTAAAAAATCGCAGAGAATCGAATCCGTTGTATATTATCATATTTACCAACCCCTCCGCTCGGGCAGGATATGACACAAGGTCAGTTTTTAAGCGGAGTGTAACGGGTTTAAATTCAGAGTCTTCCTTCTCCTTAGGTAGTTAACTCACCAAGGGTGAAGGATCTAGTCTGCCCTACTATTTACCCATAGCTGGAGGGAGAATAATTGGACTCATACATTTCCCAAGGGTATAAGTGCTATGTAAAATGCAATCAGTCTTATCCAGGATTTAAACTCGTGTCGACGTGTCTATTTCCTACGACGATAACCATTACACCACGGGCACCTCAATTTTCTTACCAACCTCTCCGCTCAGGCAGGATATGACACTAGATCAATTTTTTTAAGCGGAGTTTAAAAGGTTTGAATTTAGAGTTTTCCTTCTCCTAGATTAGTTGCCTCATCAAGGCTGAAGAATCAGTCTGCCCTACTATTTACCCATAACTGGACGGAGAATAATTGGATTCATACATTTCTCAAGGGAATTAGCGCAGTGTGAAATGCAATCAGTCTCCTCCCGGATTTGAACTCGTATCGCCGTGTCCGTTTCCTACGACGATAACCATTACATCACGGGAACCTCCTAAATTCGTTGTATATTATACTTTTTCATACATTCATTGCGTAGCGATGCAAGTGTCTTGAAGAAGATTGTCGAAGAGGAAGATACAAAACCAAATGAAGAGCTGACAACGAAATGAAGTTGTTTCTTTCGGGGAAAAGAAAAGTCACACAGGTGGTCACAATCGTTCATTTAATTGCTGATGGTACAATTCTTACCAGACGGTTTTCGAAGAGACATGAGAGGGTATTATCGAGTCGATCGTGGAAATATCTATTATTGTTGCCCATCTCTAATGAGATTGTGTCATTTCATTTAGCCCCAAAATTTAGGTCAGGATTTGTCTCTCTCTCTCTCGATAATTTACTAATATCTCTTTTTCAAAATTCCCTAACTCACGTATCGTAACGTCTCTTGCACCTATCACGAGATTTCCCATCATTGACCTTTCGTCGTTGCGCATACAGCTTGGTATCAGGGTCTATGATGATGTGAGACGGCCGCTATATTCCACTTTCAGTCCTATTTAAGTTTTTATAATTGAGATAATTCATCAATCCCTCCGTTTAAAACTCGATACTGGTTACCTGCAAAGCCACCGCGTTAACTATATACCTGGTATCAACTTCGTTTGTATGTCAATGAAACGCACCAAGTTATTAGATTTGATTGGACAGCGTATATTCTCTAATGATCAAATGATATTTAATTCCGACGAATTAAAATGCATATGTTTGTCCTGTCATAGATGCATAGTCCGTCTGAAATTGGTTAGATAACTATAAATTAGTATGATAGAGACACCCGTGAAAATTAACTTACATTTTCAATAAAGAATATTATCATCGCATCCATTTTGACAGCAGAAGCATCGAAACAAAACAAGAATCGACAACACGCAGAATCGCTATTTTTTCTCAGTCGAATTCTGATTGGCTAGTTAGGATGCACATGTACCCAATTAGGTTGTGAAAAGCAATAAACGCATTTTATGCAAGAGAATTTGTCTGGACAACAACAAATAAATTCGTTACAAATATTCTCATTTTTACTTTATATTATTTTTCTAAAGATTTTGTAGAAATATAATTATTTAATGATTTGGTCAATATTGTATCTTATTTTCTTTTGCAAAATTCCCTTGTATTTCCTTTTAAATATAATCAAACGAAAAAGATAAATAAGCAGAGAAAAATGGCAGACATTTCGAAGCCGACATCAGACAAAACTAAAAAGTACGACTCATAATGATAGCCGAGTCCATCGACATTTCGATGAGTTTATCTTAAATCACAACCAATGAATGACAATATAGAATTCCACTCCCATCCTGAATAACAATTCTGGCGCCAAATCTCTTTGACTTGGTAACAGAAAAAAATTAGTTTCGAATCATTTAACTTCTAGCTTTTACAGTAACCACATTTGCTCATCCAAGTTTAGTTATCACGTTACTGATGGGATCCAGATATAAAGAAATTGCTGCGTGTATGTACTGAATACATAAAAGCGACATCGGATACCAAATAAATTGAAAAAATATAGAAATCAACAATAAACATATCAAATCTTATATTACATGAAGTTTAATAAGAACTACATCGAAATAGAAGAATTAACATGATCGCTGATTGGAAAATAACTGCATTTTATTTTATCGGATAAGTTTGATTTCCTTATTATTGATAACCTATCGATAGCAGTCCATATCATTACAAGTCACGTATTGATGTCACTTTCAGTAGATGAGACATTGCTTCAGAGGAAGGAGAACTTGTCTAGTAGTTTCAGATAATCACTATTTAGTGTAGAGGTGTCTCCTTTTATATCTAAACAAATGCTCTTCGTTTTGTCCACATTCACATGGAGGCCAATGTTACTTGCTGCCTACTCCATTCCAAGCTGCAGTTGTGTCAGTTTTACAATATGGATTCACCACATGGACGTTGACAAAGAATATAGAGAAAAAGCTAGACGGGAATTGGAGAAGAATGTTACGAGCTATGTTAAACAAATCCTGGAAGCAGCATCTCACAAAACAGCAGCTCTCTGGCAGTCTATATCCCATCTTTAAAACTATCCTAATAAAACGGACATGTGAGATAATGTTCGTGAAGTAAGAATGAAATCATTAGCAACGTTCTCATATGGGCCACCTTTACAGTGCAAATATTTGACGACCAACTCTATAGGGATACAATATATAGTCCTGAAGACCGGACAGAAAGGATGGATAATAGAGACGATTGACGAGAGAGATAGAGAGAAAAAGTGAGGGAGAGAGGGAGAGAAATTTGTGCCAGCTGCGCGATATGATAATAATCATTATGAACTGAAAACACTGACGTTTTCAAACGTAGAAAATAGATCTAGGATATATAGAAAATAGATCTAGGATATATAGAAACCACTACAATATTTTCTAAACTTCACGCTAATTGCTCATTGGTTTTAGAACCGGAAGCAGCTCGTTCAGGCCAGGAGTGACAGCACCGGAAATGATCCTATCAATGGGCCAAATAGAAATGTTTGACATTAGAACTGTGTGCAAACAAATGACCGATGTTTAATTGAATCGTTAGTGATACATAGCAATACTTATACCTTTGTTGACTAATGCTAAATCAAATTGTTAGGAATAAAACTTTTTGATCATTTAACTGGGTGCATATACAAAATGTGTTTACAAATCAAGTATTTAATATTTACGTAAAAACACCATTTAGCATTAATTAAACAACAATTACCGATGTACCATAAAACCATACCAAATCAAACCAGATCAAACTTCCGGACCATTGGCGAACACTCTACCCACTAACATCCAAGGGTTGAAATATCATAAAACACAACCCACCAACCATTATGAGGTAGATAAACATTATGCTATATAATTGAAAATGCATGTATGTATGGAATAGAAACCTTGTGATATCGGTGCCGAAGACAGCGATATAAATTAGAGCAACACACTTATAATAAACTAAACTTTAGTGCAATTTTCAATTTGCATCTGAATAGTAATTTTTATTGGTTTTCCTTGCAAAGAAATTCAGATTGACTCCTCACAGTTCTTGAAATACTTTTTAGAATCCTTCGGCTAATTTTCCTTGTGGGTAGAGTGTTCGCCAATGGTCCTAGAGACCTGGGTTCAATCCCAGGTCGAGTCATACCAAAGACTTTAAAAATGGTACTTGATATCTCCGTGCTTAACTAAGCAATATAAGGTACGTATCAAGGGTAAAATGGAGCAATCCAAGGAAAGGAGTGGTGCCCCCCTACAACTCGGTGTAGTAGCTATTGAAAAGGGAGCCTGTTCGTTGCTCTCGACTACGGTCGCCAACAACTCGTTTCTAAATTGTTGCATAAATGTAATTCCTCACTGCTGGTAATCGAGAAATCAACGATTTTTGAAGTCTTCAAAGGTAAATTCTGTATGAACAAGATGATTATGACATGATTATATCTAAGTAATGTCAGATGAATTAAAATCTTAATGTTCAGTAATGACTACCTTGCACACGACCCTTGGCTGAAAAGTTCAAAGGCTGAAAAGTCTCTATGGACGTTATATCTGCTGTTGATGACTTTTTTAACAAATAAGATACAAGCGCAGCTACACCGATTGAAGAAGTGCATTAATTGCAAGAAAATTTACGTTTAAAATAAGTTTCATAACGTTACATTCTATGAGAGTATTTTGGTCAGCCAATTAAATTTTCAGCCAAATCTTGTTGTGTAACAAAGGTTATCAGTTAAAGCTTTCAGTTTTTACTGGATGCTCTATACTTCTGTACTTTTGCTATTATTAATCTAAGCTTTCGAAAAACTACCGAAATGACAACGTCAATAGAAATACAGCAAAAGCGTAAATGATGGTGAGAAAAGTGTTAGCTAAAATAGCAACCATATTTTTTGAAGTCATCTACTAGTAGGTTTTATCTAAAATGCCCACACCTATTGTATGGGCATTTTAGCTTAAACCTACTAGTAGATGACTTCAAAAAATGATGCAAAAACATTGAAATATAATTGGATTAAAAACATAAACATAAGAAATAACAACAACATACTTTCTGTGAATGAATAAAAAAAAAAAAAACAACGAGCAAAGGCAGGACGGCCAGCTAGAACCAGCACTGTGCCGATAAAGGATGTAGCCTTGAAAACCTACCGGAAGCGATGGACGATAGAGAAGGGTGGCGGGAGAGGTTCAGGGATATCCGTGCTGATAGCGCAATATGATGATGATGATGAAAATTTTGCTTGATTAAATTCCAGGATTCATTCTAGATGATGTCTACTGTGATTCTGTAATAAAGATTAATGAAAGTTGACAGGAAATAAAGCGGGCCATAGGGAAATAATATAGCTAGAGATGTGTAATATACATATACGTTAACCATATTTCTTTCACACACACACACACACACACACACACACACACACGCACGCGTGCACACGCACACAAGCCACACATGCGCTTATTATTTACACATAGCAAAAAGAGAAGACGGACCTTCATGCATTTGAAAGCAAGTAGCAGCAAAGTGTTATAACCTTTTTTGTGAGATAATAATAATTTTACACACACACACACACACACACACACACACACACACACACACACATATATATATATATATATATATATATAGTTGGAAGATGGTGCCTGTGTTGTAATGATGGTTATTACAGTGGTAGGAAATGACCGCACTAAACCAAGTTCAAATCCTGAACGAGTTTTATAGCATTCCACATTGCACTCATACCCTTGGGTAAGGTATGAATCCATTTATTCTCTCTCCTGTTATCGATAAATAGTGGACAGACTGGACAATTTAAAGTTTCTTTGGCAACCGGTCGAGGTGCAGGAAAAATCGGTATTCAAACCTGTTAAACTTAAAAATCGACATTGTCTTGCATACATCTCATAGGGAGGGAGTGAGTAAATGCACACTGTTTAATGGGTGTGAATTGTGACATATGATCTATAATTAACGTTACGTCCTAATGAAGAAAGTATATTTCTTTCCAATGCATTGTGTGGTCTCATAACTCATCTGAAGGAAAAGTATGTGGAAAGAATGTTATTTTCCAAAACAATCAACATATTTCTCACATGATTACATTCTTTGCAATGTTGAGATCTCACAGATAAATATTGTTTATGTTCGTTTGCCCCAGCCGTTACGTACAAGAGAAATGATAAGTGCGTTTGAAATTCAATGAATCTATGTGTTATTCAATTAAAGAAATTGAACCTCTGTATACATATCATTGTGACTAAGTTCGTTTCCTTAACAATATATCGAGACGAATAACTTTCGAAAAGACTTTATCAATGCCAAAAATGGCAGAGCTGATTTTTTAAAAAATCGTGCAATATTTCCGTTTCGTGCTTACACACGCTTCTGACTAGAATATGCGAATAATAATAATAATAATAATATATATATATATATATATATATATATGTGTGTGTGTGTGTGTGTGTGTGTGTGTGTGTGTGTGTGTGTGTGTGTAAATTTATTTTTATCGCTTAAAAAGTGATTATACCTCATTGCTGCTACTTTGCATCAAAAAGCATGAATGTCCTTCTTCCTTCCTTGCTATGGGTAAATGATATGACAGGCTGGGTTCTTGGGGAGGTACCAGTGTATAACATGAAAAATCAAAATTCGCACCAGCTTTATTACGCTTAAAAACGAACCGATTATAAACTACTGCCCGTTTTACAATAGTTGGATATATACATTCTTAGCAGGTATGGGAGAGTGATTTATCCAAATGTTTATACTAACACGCTTATTTACGTCAGTCATATATACAAGCCGGCGATGAGTTGTATATTTTAAGAATGATTGCAATCAAGTACAATTCAGTGTGAAAATTTGCAATTATTTAATTAGCAACACCAGCTAAAACCAAACACATATTCTAAACTATATTTGAACCGTAGGGATTGATTTTCGTTGAAAATAATTATGACAACGTTTTAGATCCCAGAAACACGACATATTTATAATGCCAAATGCTTCAGAATGATTTTCGTCTTTACAGTTCATCTATAGACAGTCTTTACTATTTGTATAGATGAGAAATCTTAAAATTACAAACACAACCAATTCGTAAAGTAAAATAACTGTTCATAAAAATGGAATCAACCAAATAATAATACGTACTTTTAGCAGTTTACATTTTATTTTTTATTCCATTTGGACTAAGTGTAACATTATCAATCAGTTTCGACCACCCGTAATCGTTATACGTCATAGACAGACAAATAGAATGAATACCAGATTTATTGATTTGCAATCATAAACATTCCGGCGATGTTACTGATGGCTGTCAAATTTGTATTTCTAAAGAACCCAGTTATTCTGACAGACTTTTATTCCCCTCTTTTGTGTAAAACAATGAGACAAATAAGGCATAAATACGATAATAATAAACTCGTTGCACTTCGGTCTTTTATTCTCTAGTATGAATATACATACCAACATACATAACATATTTTATTAACCCATAGCTCAAACACGTGCTCACCCACTTTATCCCAGTGTAAGTATCTCTCGTAATTTACGTATCTATCATACTATCTAACAATCTATATACAGAAGAAGTGATTTGGTTCGGTTTGATAGCTTATTGGTAGGTTATTTAATGTCAATGCTATTCTAATATCAAAATATTATCGGTATTATTTAAACAATAGCTGGGGAAATGATGTGGTTTAATCCGTTCGCAAAGGTAAGGGTCAGAAAGAGAACGTAATAGCGTGACAGGAGTTTGAACTCGGTTACTATGATGTCAAGGTTAACCAATTCACTGCGAGAAATCCCCTACATAATCCATGAAAAAACATATTATTTTATTCTATAAAGTCTTCTGAAATTACAATTTTTGATTTAATTCTTAATTAATTTAAAACGAATTGATATAATCTATCATAATATAAGATTACACAAAAAATATTATCATTCATGTATGGCACTCTCTCTCTGTCTCTATCTATCTATCTATCTATCTATCTATCTATCAGTATAATAATGTAAATGCATTTGTATAAATAGAATAGAATAGTTATAGATACAACAGTGGGTGATTCTGGCATATGCAATCATTAGAAAGCAAGTTGGAATCTAAAGGTGTCACTAATTGTACCTACAGAAGCCAACATTAGATCAACATATACCCTATCAGTGATATTGAGTAATCTACCTTATAAAAATAGCAATCTGCGTTATATATATATATATATATATATATATATATATATATAATTATATATATATATATATATATATATCCCTTACTGTATAAATGAGACTCAACACGAAGAGTAAGTATAACAAGTTATCGTACAAAATTACAACGTAACAAATAATAATTTGACTTGAATGCCAGAGTGGCTACTCACGCATCACAATTTGTTACCGCTTGCTAGCGTCTTTTATTGACTGAGTAAACTTTTTATAGACTGTTTACCTGCACGCATGTCTACATACTCTTGAGAATTCAAAAATGGAAAAATGAAGAAATAAAAGATATTATGAATGATTTAGAGAGTCTTACCAAAAGTAACAATTCTACTTAAAATCTACCATGAGTCATTAGACATTACGTTTTACTCTGTATAGTCCACTCTCTTACGTATTACTCAATATGAAACTTCATTATCTTATATATATATATATATATATATATAGTCTTATGTTAGTAAGCATTTAGCCAAAACTTTCGCCGCGAGCAAGAAGAAATACAAGGTCAGTTGTTAAGCTGAGTTTAACAGATTTTAATTCAAAGTTTTCCCTCAGCTACATCGGTTACCATTCCAAGGATAATGAGCCAAGTCTGCAACCATAACTGGAGGGGGAATAGCTGGAAGCATACTTAAATTAGCGGTTTTTGAAATTGAAACAGCCCGTACAGAATTTGAACTCGTGTCCATTAAATCCGATGACACTATTACACATCGAGCACAGCTTCGCATGTAAGTAAATATACATAAACATTTACATGTATACATGTGTGTGTAAATAAATGAATATATATATATATATATATATATATATATATATATATATATATATATATTATATATATATTAACTGAGACCATGCATATATATATGTATATATATATGTGTGTGTGTGTCCATTAACATATTACTGTGTGGATATGCGTGCACACACACACGCATGCGAACACACGCACACACACACACACACACACACACACACACACACACACACACACACACATACACACACACACACACATATATATATATATGTATATATGTATGTATATATATAAATATATATATATATGTATAATTGCTCCTAAAACAAATCACTTGTTTTACCTCCTTAACACAGAGCCGAACATTAACAGTAATATCTCTCTTTCTCTCTCTCTCTCTTTCTCTCTCACACACATATATCTATCTATCTATCTTTATATATATATATATATATATATATATATATATATATATATATATATATATATATATATTATATATATGAAAGAATATTTTTCACGTATATGAAATTGTTCACATAGACCATATGAGACAAACAAAGCCTCTGTTTCAATAAATGCTCATATATCTTGAAGAAAATTAATGTCCCTTGATGGCAGATAAAATAATAGAGAAATCACTAGGAACATATAAACAGCCAAGCCTCAAAGCCTCATTCGGAGAAATCGAAGTTACAAACAGTACTTGTAAGAAGTTCATACAACTCAGAAATTTCACAAATGACTGATCAAACAACACATGAAAGTATTACATAATTTCTTTCAAGCTCTTTTGTCTGAAATGAAATATACTGCTGATAGTTTTCAGACAATTATGATAAATTTGATAAAACAGATTTTCTGAATAGTTTCATAAAATCTATTAAGTCTCTATTAGAGTAATATGTCGCGTATATATCTTACGTATCTTGAAGAGGCAAAATCTTGTGAATCTCTCAATCAAATAATGAGAGTAATATTCTCTTTAGTTTAGCCACAATAATAGATGAGGATTTTATAAAACTAAGTCACAAGATATGAAATAAAAATTGTTTTATTTTCCAACCAAGAAATCAATCATTTAACATTATACGAGTATTATTTATAAATATCTATTTCTTTATTGTTTTTTTAATATTGTGCGGCTTATATAAAAAAAAATAATTCGTACATTTCTACGTCCATCCGTCTATAGTTGAATATATGGGGGCTTGTTTGGCTGGTTGGTTAGTTAGTTGGTGGGTTGGTTGGCTAGTCAGTTTGGTTGAGTTTGGCTGGGTGGTTGGTTGGTTTGTGTATTGGCTAGGTGGCTTGTGGTGGTCGTTGTTTGTTTTTGTTTAATAATTGATTGGTTGCGTTGTCGGTTGGTTTGCTGGTTGTTTTTTTTTAGTTGGGCTCTTGTTTGGTTAGCTTGTTTGTCGGTTTGTTTGTTGGTTGGGTGATTTTGATGTCTGTCGACCCTGGGTTCGGTTATTTAATTTCAAAGTTTAATGTATTTAAGCCAACTGGTTTAATGATAATAATCTGAAAATTATTCTATCGTCATATTAATTTTAATACAAGTTATTTGTATACACATATATGCTTTCAAATATTCTTAACTAAGACAAATAATTGGTTGTTTGGTCCATTGTTTTTACACCATGCCAACCTTTGTTTTGTAGTTTTAAACCAAATTGAGTCCAACAATTAGGGCCCCAGTTATATACAGTATGGAAAGTTATCTTCAGAACCATAAAAAGACTACCTATTTTGCCGCAATATCAATATTTTAAAAATGAGTTTACTAAAATTTAATAATTTTAAACATTATACCTGATAAACATATTTTTTCCTTGAATAGGACTCTAGCTACTATATTATTTGTAAACAGTAATATGAGTGGCTAGAGTGTTTGCCAGTGGTCCGGAAGATCGGAGTTCAATTCCAGGTCGTGTCATACGAAAGCCTTTCAAAATGGTACTTCATACCGCCTTGGTTAACACTCAGCAATATAAGGTACGCATCAAGAGTAAAGTAGAGCAATCCAGGGAAAGGAGCAGCGCCCCACCCCCGCCATACCTCGGTGTTGTAGCTATTGAAAAGGGAACCTTCGAGTCACCCTCGACTGCGGTCGTCATCTTTACTTTACTGATATCATATCCTTTTCTTGTTTTTTCATTGGTTAACTCTTTTTTGGGTTATGTTAAACCAAATCCAGTTTAATACCACGGGGCTCCTATTCTATATGGCACAAACATAATCATTAGATCCAATAAAACAATTAAACACTTCATACATATATGGGTGTATTAGGTTTTAAAAGCCAATAATATTAAAAAGTTTTGAATAATTTTACACACAATCTCTTAAAGATCTATATTACATATGGATGTAACACTAATATTGGACTAATCGCAAGCGAAGACTCAACTTGATAACGAAGGAATGATAATTCATTCCCCTGAGATACAGAACCTTTTCACCAGATATATTTTGGGATTCAGATAAGGACAATCATTATATGGATATTTCTCTCAAGGCTACGATGCAATGAAATTCATTCAAATAACATTATCTTTAGTTCACCAAACATTAACTTGTATAAGCACAATATTATTTCGTTGAACTTTGTTACTCTAACTTTATACGATACTAGAATGTGCATCATGAATATTACCCGCTTTCAATCATAATTGGGGGTGTCCTCGTGGTGTAATGGTTAACACGATGGACTGCGAAATCGTAGTAAGCGAGTTCGTACTCCAGTCAGGTTATTACGTTCACTTTTGGCAAATACCATTGGAAAGTTATGAGACCCCTTATCCTCCAGCTATGGGTTAAATAGTACCACAACTGTTCTTATAGGAGAATAAATTTGCATTAAATAACCTATAAAGGTTGATATGCCATTAAACAAAGAAACCAATCAATCATAATTTAATTATTATATAGATGCATCTAAATAAATATTTTATGTACATGAAATCAATATAGTTATATTGGTGCATATATAACAATTTCAATATAAACAATGACAATTGTTGGAACAAAAATAATGCAAATTATTATTATTGATATCTTTATTATTACTATCATATGTAATTTTTATCATCACATGTAAGGAGGTTTCCTATTCATCTCAGAAGGACTTAAAAATATTATGCAATAAACAGAATTTATTTGTTGTGGAAAATATGTACAATGTGATACAGCAAGACATGACACTGCTAAAAAATAGACAAAAAGAAAATCATTACAAAAAGCACGCAATACACTCGGTGCCTTTGTGGTACGGGGGGAAACATGTATAAATTGTGTAAAAAATTCATTTGTTTGTCCAGCAATATATTTTGAGTCTATTTCGTTCACAATGAGTGATATGTTTATTTCCACCTATTGTTTTCCCTCGGTCTGAAGAATAAAAAAAAGGCGGGGGAAAATGTAATGTTTTCCGTTTCAGTTATAACTTAGAGAAGGGAAAGAACCAAATTCCGTATGAAATAAGTTAGTCTGTAATCATTGGCAGTGTATTTCTCTCTCTCTCTCTCTGTCTCGCTGGCTTTCTCTCTCTTTCTCTCTCTCTCTCTCTCCTATATATATATATATTATATATATATATATATATATATATATATATATATATATTCCTGTTTTACGTTACATCGGCCAGGGGAGAAATTAGTCTTCCCATCACATTCGTTAATAAATTTCAGCTCAACGAACCTTAATAATTCCAGACGTTACATCATTCAACAACGTCACAGATGTCATAAAACCCGAAGGTGAAATAAATGTTTTCCCTTAAAAATATATTCTTAATTAATAAAATTCATAAGATCTAAAAATAAAAACATTAAATAAGCTAAATTAAAACATATAAAAAACATATTATCAAAGATTACACCGCACAATAAGGTATCAAAATTGAAAAAATTGTATACAAATATATATCATTCCGTACAATGTAGTTCGAAATTGAGTTTTATCCAAGTCGGTTGGGGCGTAAGAATACACCGACTGCATCTCTGCAAAGGGGTAAGACTACCCTAACGAGTATCTTATATATGACATTAAACAATCTGATGGTGAGGCTCCTATTTTAGAGCTTTGGGAATGTAGATTACCACTTCATTGTCATTGGTTTCCAGGTCACTCTGAGCCGGATTATTAGCAACTGATAAAGTTCCATCAATGGGTAAAATATGAAAGTTTGACACTTAAACTGTATGCATACAATAACTTGTGCTAAACTGAATCATCAGAAATAAATTTTGATCATTTTACTGAGTGTAAACAAATGACTGATGTATAATTGAATGGTTAGTGATACATAGCAATACTTTGAAACCATTTAACTGTGTGTAAATGAATGTTTAACGGAATTATTGAAGTTAAAAATTAATACATACAAATATTTTAGTGTGTGCAAAAAAATTATTAATAGTAAAGATAATTATTCGTATTTGATAAAAAATACGAGAAACTTTGAACAAAAATGTTTTCTTCCAAATGTGTTAATAAATCATATTCAAAATTAATATATAAACAGGATTTGGCAGTAAAGAACTAACAAAGTTTGATACACCATATAACCAAACCAACCAAACCAAGTTATGTCCCGGATTTTAGAAGCAATAATAGCAGAGGATGGGATCTAACAAAAATTGTATTATTTCATTCAGAATTTTAAAAGAATATAACTAAATTTTAATATTCTTTCACACACACACACACACACACACACAACACACACACACACACACACACACACACACCACACACACACGAGGTTCCAGGATTTTTTTGTACAGGAATTTAAAATTGTAGCAGACACTTGAAAATTCAGTATGTTATGACTACACATCTTATAACATGACTGATCAATTATCATGATTTCAGGTTCAAATGAACAGCTACAGCAGCAATTGGAATACAACCTACTAAAGCCTGACTGTCACAGCTGGTGAATTTCAATAATGCAATCTTGACGTGAGGACACTTTAGAAGAACGATAAGCAATAAAATTCTGTTTTAAAACTTGGAAAGAATGACACAAAACGTATGAAATGTTTCAGATTGCTTTTGGAGCATCTTGCATGAATCGAGCGTCAGTTTTTGAGTGGCATAAGAGATTCAAAGGAGACAGGGAGTCTGTAAGTTTAATGAGAGGTGTGGGAGGAGTAAGGAAGTCAGAACACCAGAGTTGATTGGCCAAATGAAGAGTTTCATTGATAATGACCGTCGTGTTTCTTATTCAAAAGGAACTGAAGATGCGGAAGATTTGCTCGAAGAACTCAGAGTAGATCAGAAAGAAAGACGTTGTCATGACAGCAGGGAGACGGTGAGCTGATCAATCCAGATCCTGCAGTTCTTGATTCTCTGTGGACCTGCAATGAAAGCTGGATCTACTGCTATGACACAGAGACCAAGAGACAGAGTTCCCAGTGGAAGCATGATGCCTCTCCCAGACCGAAGAAGGCCAGACAGAGCAAATCCACACACAAACTTTCGATGATCACCTTTCTTGAGAGCACTGGCCTGATCTACATGCACTGTGTTCCCACTGGACAGACAGTCAACAAGGAATACTATGTTGAGTTTGTATGGTAGTTCAGGAAGAGATTCGGTCGAAGAGGCCAGCACTCTTCAAATCGGGACAGTTGCATTTCCACCAGTCCACAACTCAATTCTTGTCACTGACTATTTGAGCAAGACGGGCATCAAGACAGTTCCTCACCCTCCCAATAGTCCAGACTATGCTTCCTGTGACTTGTGGCTGTTGCCTAAACTCAATGAAAAACTTAGAGACTGTTGAGGAGATGAAAGAGGCTGTGACGAAGGTTATTGACATGCTCACACAAGATAACTTCCATGGGGCCTTCCAGAATTTTGTTGGAACCGTACAACAAGTGCATTGCAGCCGGAGGAGATTACATCAAAGGGAGTAGAGTTTCCTGTGTGTAATATCAATAAAAGTACCCATACGAAAAAAGTCTGGAAACTTATCGTATGCCCATCGTATATATATATATATATATATATATATATATATATATATATATATATATATATACACGGGGGTGTATAAATAGGAAAAACAAAGATAAATAAAAAACAGAAGAGAGAATGTGGCATATAATTTATACATGAATAAATTCTTCCTTTGAATATCCTATTATTTTTATATTTACTCACAGATACTTATACACATTGGTTTATTTGGTTTTTGGGGTTTTATGGTATATCAGCCTCTGTAGGTCATCAAACGCCAAATCCACCTTTATGTAAATAATCAGTTCTATCTTTTAAAGAAATCAGTTTAGCATGAGTGCACAGTTTAATTGTGAAAAACATTTCTATTTCAAGCAATCCAGTTTAGTCAAAGAGTTCTAACTCCAGCAAAACATTTTATTATGAGTATGGTTTTTGTCCACACACAGTCAAATGTCAAAACAGTTCAATTTCAATCAAATCAGTTTAGCGTAACTAAAGTTTCATTATCAAAAACCGTTCTTTTTCAGACAATTCCGTTTAGTATAAATACGCAACTTAGTTCCCTTTGCCGCACTCAGGTGCTACTACTCCGGGCTAGAGTGGACCTGTCAGTGATAGTAATGAAGGCGTACTCCGCATTCTCCACAACTCTAGTATGTACTTATGGTGAGGTTTTATGGCATATCAGCATCTGTATTTCCTTACTTAGAGTCATATCCAGGTTACCTATTGGTGGGCTATTTTCCCATTGCAGAGGAGCAGTCTGTGTATTCTACTACCCTACCCGACTGAGCAACGCACATACACACACAGGCACAAACATACATTAATACGTACGCATGTAAGTAGAGAGTCAAGTGTTTCTAGACAAAAAAAAAAAAAACTTTAGATTAATACAAATAACGTGATACTATGTTTAGTCTTTACTAAAATATCTTTTGATAGATATATGCTCTCCATAACAGTTATCAATGCTTTGCAAATCTAACCAGTGTAACCGTTCTACAAGTAACATTGAATAAAATGGTCAGCTGTTTGTTATTCATGATTTGCTTTTAGTTTTGTATTTCTTTCAAATTGTCTTCTATTCTTGAAAGCTAATATTCTTTATATTGAATAACAATTTTATGCATGATGTCTAAGAACGCTTTTTTTTTTTGCTTTGATAAGCTATTGTACTTAGTTTCTTCATATTTCCTTACTTTCAATTCTGTTGTGATAGTACTTGTGGCCTAGTGATTAACATACCGGACTGTGATATGCTTGTATCGGTTTTATGGTATCCGACAGGAATTGGTTAATAAACCTCCCATGATGAATTTGTTCCCTTGTTACTTTCTGCCTAATCTTGGGCCATCATCAGGACTGTGTATATTGCAAAAGAGATGTGGTTTTTGTATGTAAATTATTATTTAGTAAGTGTTAATCGTTTATAATTTATACTGGTGTGTTGTTATAGCGCTTATTTTTAAATTTGGTTCTATAAATAGCAGCAGTAGCCTAAGATATTTCAGTATATTAGGACTGTATAAAGTATATTCTATTGAGTTTAAGTAGTTCCTTCCTGGTGTGGAGCGCTTCAAGAATCAGTAAATTTTGCTTTTTTTTCTGACCTGAAATTGTTTTGTTTTTGGTAAGAACTTTTTGAAAATCAGGTTTTAGACATGAAAGTTTTTTTGATGTTGAGCTATTGAACAGATATCAGAGAGATGCATGGTGAATCGTCTCGGTATGGTAGTTGAGGTTAAACCAACACACACACACACACACACACACACACACACACACACACACACACACACACACACACACACACACACACACAAACACACACACACACACACACACAGACACACACACAAACACACACACACACACACATATATATATATATATATATAGTGAAATAAAGAAATGGATATAACACTTGAATTACAATAGTTATCGAATATTTACCAGTATAGCAGAGTAAAAAACTAAAATAAAATAAGTGGTTACTCTTCTCATAACAGCCTCATGTGTATAATCATGATTTTTTTATAAAAGAAATCGAATCATCAAATGGAACATACAAGTAGAATATACGAAAAAGAAGAAAAATACTCAATATTTCACACACAATGTAAAGCTTACTCTAAAATGAAGGAATGTAATACCTGAGTTGAGCTTGAGAGAAACAAAAAACAAACGCAAGAAACCCAAAAGAGACTTTCATTATTACAAAGTAAAAAAAAATCCTAGTAGATTTTTTCAAATTGTTTTAAAATGCAGCACCACAACTGCTTAATGGCAACGTTGATATACTTTCCTTTGATAGATATAGATATATACTTGAAGGTGAGATCATACTTCCGAAACTTTACAATGAAATTACAAGTTTTCGTTAACGATATTCGTTTTTCTTCATTATCATCCTCAATAATTTGCTTAAATTATTGACTGCAGGGAAAAAAACCATAAAAACTTTCGGGTAGCAAAAAAGCAAGCAATAATATTTTCGGACTGTTGGTTAAGACATCGACCATTTTATCTATATGTTTATCTGTGCAAGGGTTAATTGAACATATAAAATACAGAAACTGCTTGAAATAATGAAATTTTAAGAATTAGTTCGTTATAAATATATACATAGAGTAAAAGTTAATTATGGTTTGATCCAGGTCAATTCAGTGGTGCAGTAAATTCAATACCCTGGTTCTCTCTTCGGACTACTGGCTTGTGTAAGGCACATTTACTCAGCTAATAGCTATTTAGTAAATAGGACGATGAGAAAACCAGTTTCGAGTCAGGAAATTTAATCTTCATTGTTTGACTGACAATTTAATCCATTTTTAACTTGTGTATGTTTTAAGTGTAAAGTATCAGACTTAACATAAAAAAATACCAGTTTTAACAGAAGCAGTCACACACACCTACACACATACACACACACAAACACACACACATATATATATATATATATATATATATATAGAGAGAGAGAGAGAGAGAGTAAGGAAGTAAAGTATAGATCGATTTTTAGAACCTTTTTTTGGTGTGATCATTCCATTTTTTTAAACCATCATCATCATCATCATGTCATGCCATCAGCACGGATATCCCTGACCCCCTCTCGCCACCTCTATCGTTCACTGCTTCCGGTAGATCCTCAGGGCAACACCCCGTATCCTCACAGAGCTGCTGTATGTAGGTTCGAGCTGGTCGCCTGTATTCCTACATCTCCAGCAGTGTCCTGCATGTCTGGTTCGTCTAACTTAGATAGTTTTCGTGATGGGTGGTAGGTGGCCGTACAGCTGCTACTTTGTGGGGTGTTGCCTCCACGACTTGTTCAATATTGCTCGTTGCATTCTTGTGGAGTTGCCGTAATAAATGTAAATTTTCTTGATTAGTTCTTTTCAAACACTTTTTAAAATCAAAATTCAGCCCAATATGAGTGAGCAAAAAAAGAAATCACAAAGAATATATGATTTGTTTAATGCTGAAACAAAGCCAAAGATTCTTTGTCAACAGTGCTCAAAACAAAGAAAAATTAAATCCAGATACAGGAAAAGAGGGAGTGGAGGATTGAGCAAAAACGAACAGAAGGCTTTTTAACTGCTCTCACTTCGGCGACAAAGAAAGACCCCACAGCATAAAAAAAAGCATGCTAAGGAAGTGAAAGTCCATGAGAAAACTGTGTGGACAGTAATTAAAGAAGATTTAAGCCAAGAACGTATACCTCTTTATTACGCTATATAGTGTGTTTCCAAAAACAAAACAAACACAACTTCTCATCGAAATATTTGTTCGGTTAAGATTGCTAATGACGAGGAATGGAATAAGATGTCAGAATAATTTATTTTGTAGACATGCAAATACTTTCAAAGGCGTGTTGATATTATAATTGAAAAGAATTACGACCATAATGATTAAATTTACTATATTGAGTCTGTCTTCTAATTTTTCCGTTTATTTTCGAAATTTAAAATTAGATTTGTTTTAGGGTAGAATCGTTTATTATCATACTGGGATATTCCTAATTTTGCTTCCTCAGCAATGGGATATTCGCATATACAAATCCTGGAATTAAAAAAGATTCCATCCTATCAAAATATTTATCATAAAAACAATCTATACTTAATTTGTTGACGTGATTTGTCATAATCACTTAAAAAAGACGTAAAAAAGACATAATCACTTAAAAAAGACGAGAAACAATGTAAAATTACAAGAACCTAAGCTTCAAAATTAAGATCATTTAAAGAAATATTTATTTCAAAATATTTACTTTTCCCACTGTTAACCAACAACAACAACAACAACAACACACACACACACACACACACACACACACACACACGCACACACATATACATATATATATATATATATATATATATATATTATAATATCATATTATAACAGTGTTGGTTGTCACTAAATCACTTTGTGGGTTTGTGGCGAACCAAGTGCAATATAATGTGGAGAGTGCTCAATATCTTGAATAGAGCTATTACATAATAATGATAATAATAATGGATAAATATATATTAGACTTATATATTTAATGCCACTGGATTTAGTGTGCGACCCCTGGGTTTCATGGATCACTTACAAAAAATTCAATCATCGGGTATTTTGTTAACTTCCTGATGATTGTTGTTCTGTAAAAACTCCATGAAACCCAGGGGTCGCAGACTAAATTCCATGGAATTAGATATATAAATCAATTACACACACACACACACATACACACACACACACACACACACACACACACACACACACACACACACACACACACACACACACACACACACATATATATATATATATATAAGTGTGCGTGTGTGTAATTGATTTATATATCTAATTCCATATATATATATATATATATGTATATAGATGTATGTATATATATATATATCCGGTTAGCGTTAAGAGACTATGAATTTGGAATATTCATTTATAGAATACATGAGAAAATTCATATAATTCAGCTGGAGTGCTTAATATATATGTCAATTAGTATATAGATCTATCAGGATATATATATATATATAAATACTCAATTACAAGGCAAATATGTATATATGTAAGGTAAATGGAAGAAAGTTTAACCTAAAGTTACCGTGCCATGATAAATTCATTTCGACGAATTATGCCCGCTCCTCAGATGGCGTACAAAGTTCCTAGGCTATCTGAAGAGGCGTGGTAAAACTGATCGAAATAAATCGGTGATAGCTCAGTAACAGCAGGTTGAGTTTTCTTCCACTGACGTTACTGATATATATATATATATATATATATATATATATATATATGTGTGTGTGTGTGTGTGTGTGTGTGTATGTGTGTGTTTGTTGGTGAGTGTATATATATATATATATATATAGATATGTATGTGTGTATATGTGTGTGTGTGTTTGTGGGTGAGTGTATATATATATATATATATATGTGTGTGTGTGTGTGTGTGTGTGTGTGTGTTAGAGACTATATGAACTTTTAACCGACATTTTGACTTGTCAAGTTTTGTTCAATTTTTAATTTTTTTTAAATTTTAAATGTTTTGATCCTATGAATTAATTTATTAATATGAACAGGTATATCAGCTTTGGAAACCATTTGTATTATCAATATCAACTAATTTAGCTTAGGTTGGATAAAGTCCAAAATGTAATGCCTCCAGTAAAAATCTAATTTACCACAGTATAAACAGTCTACAAGAGTCCTTTGTTGTTCTTTACTAAGCTTTACTTAATCTGGCAAAGAGACAATATTCTGCTTTGTAAGTGATCACCCATTTAACGACAGAACATGATCAACGTTGATCTGATAGGAGCCAATGATTTCATCAAGTCTTGATCATTTGTCTGCAAGAAGTCAAATATTACTGATCATTTTTAAAGATACATTGCAATATGTTAATCTTCATAGAATGAACTCAAAACATAAGACAGGGAACAAGCTTAGACAATCAGAATGCTGAACTAATCTCCTCAATAAGTTCACTCATATTTATAAAGTTTAATTAGGGAAAAAAAAATTTCAAAGAATCTGTTATTGACTGAGACACAAAAGGAAGAATTGATAGAAATCTATAAAATGTAATATATAGAAAAGAATGATGTTCCAAATGTGACAAGAATAAGGTATTTTGAAAGATAAAGATTGTCTATTTTTCAAATTTTGTCTATGTAATCTACTGTTGAATTAAAAGAAATATATTTCGATATTGATTATTGTTAGTTAGATTTCAGAGTGTTATTGATACAGTGAAATAAAAAAAATCTGTAAGATATTAAGTTTCAATATATATATATATATATATATATATATATATATATATATATATATATATATATCGAATAAATATCTGACGGCTTATGTGCAGTATCAATAATCATTTATGATTCGTAAAAACTACAATGGTCGCTATACGCAGCAGGTGATCAGTAGACCTTTCCAATTAACTCATATTGCTTGTTACTTATATAAATATAATATTAGAATTATAACAGTGGTCAAAAATAATTTCCTTGCATTGGTATCGACCACTGTTATTATCTATTTTTAATGTACTGATTTCAAATATGAAGTTGTTATTTTTTCGTGAATCTTCTTATTTTTTTTAAATTGAGGTATTTCAAAATATCAAAATGTTACCTTCTTCTCACTGTCATCGTTGTGTATAAGAAAAATCATGGGATTGAACTGAAAAGCAAGGTTCCCTTTTCTTATCATCCCTCTTTTTGAAAAAGTACTGATCACGTACAAGGGCGCAAATTCGTGGTCCATCATACACACCTGCCTTGTTATCCTCGAATGACAAAGCAAGGGGAACCAATACTATGTATTGCAAGGATTCACCATCAGTATTTATTGCCCCGACAAACTGTTTCATACGGCTCTACTTTATTTGCAGGGAACGAAATATGATCTTTTCTCGACTGAAGCTTGGATAATTTACAATATTTGGCATATCAACTAACAGTCTAACGTAAGGACCACTCTTTCTCGTTCCAATGGTCATCCTATATGCAAAAAAGGCAGGGATTTTTTGTAAATCCCTTTGGTTGACCAAGGAAGACATTTCCCATTTTGAGGTTCGTGCATCTATTCTACGTTTGCTCGTGGTATTCAATAGGTCTATTACAATTTTAATATCAATGTGACCCTCTGGTAAACACACAGGATGGCCAACTTGAACAACTGCATAGTTAGTGCTATCATGTAGTAAAACACATTTATATCTGCACTTGACCTATCTTGGAATAATCTCCAGTCATTTGTATTATACAATGGAATTACTAATTCTTGGAGGAGACTCAAGATATGTTGACAAATAACAAACCTATCACCCTGTTTAAAATGTCCACAAAAGACTCTTCTGATTTCGGAAGTATAAAACTTTGTTGTAGATAGAAAACGTATACGGAATTCCTAATAATAATCCCACTGATGAACACATTCCCAAGTCGGTTCTAAATTTTCTTTAAAACTTCTTTACATACACATTATTTTCAAATCCTCTTTATATATATATATATATATATATATATATATATATACGTAGTAAATTATGTACGTGTCCAGACTGCTTTGTAAAGGCATTTAAAATTGACAAAGACTCTTGAAAATTCATTATGTTACTGCTATACATGTTATGAGATGACTGACCAATTTTTATGATGTAAGATTTAAATGAACAGCTACGGCAGGAATACGAATACACACTACTTAACCCTGATTACCACATCTGGTAAATTTTTAAAATGCAATCTGGTCTTTAGAAGAACGATATGCAATAAAATTCTGTTTTAAATTTGGAAAAAATGCCATAGGATGAAAGCTGGATCTACTGCTATGACCTAGAAACCAAGAGACAGAGTTCCCAGAGGAAGCATACTGGCTCTCCCAGACCCAAGAAGGCCAGACAGAGCAAATCCACACACAAACTTTTGATGATCCCTTTTTTGACAGCATAGGTATGATCTACATGCACTGGGTTCCCACTGGACAGACAGTCAATATGTTGAGGTTTTTATGGAGTTCAGGAAGAGATTCTGTCAGGAGAGGCTAGCACTCTTCAAATCGGGTCAGTGGCCTTTCCACCAGGACAATGCACTAGTCCACAACTCCATCCATGTCTCAGACTATTAGACCAAGATGGGCATCAAGACAGTTCCTCACCCTCCCTATAGTCCAGACCTTGCTCCCTGTGATTTTTGTTATTCCCTAAGCTCAGAGGCTATCGTTATGAGACAATGAGAAGACGAAAGAGGGTGTGACGAAGGTCATTGACACGCTCACACAAGAGGACTTCCATGGGTCCTTTCAGAAGTAGTTCGAACGGTAAAACAAATGCATTGCAGCTGGAGATTACTTCGATGGGGACTAGAGTTTCATGTGTGTATGATCGATAAAAGTGCCCATAGGAAAAAAGTCTGGAAATTGTTCAATGATCCTCATATATATATATATATATATATATATATATATATAGAGAGAGAGAGAGAGAGAGAGAGAGAGAAAGAGAGAGAGAGAGACAGGGAGACAGGAAGAGAGAAAGAGAGGGGAGGCGGAAGTCGTGTTGTATTGGTTATTGTCATTGGAAATAAATGTATATGTATTTGTGTCAGTGTGTATGTGTAAAAACAGAGAGAAATAATGAGAAAGACAGAGAGAGAGAGAGAGAGAGAGAGAGAGAGAGAGTATAAGCCATGTAGCAGACTTTTTATCACTTTTATGAAATCTATAAACAAGTATTGAGCAATGTAATTTTATCCCCATTATACAAAGAATGTTTCGGATAAATAAAAGGTAAATGTTTGCCTAGCAAAAGATCAGCAATATACCAGGTAAGCATTATACAAATTCTCTTGAAAAACAATAAAATAAACATTGCAGCAACAGTATAATCAGGTAAACACAACGATGATGTTCAGACCATTCGCTCTTGTTATGACATTTATACCAATCATATACGCCTGTGCAATGTCAACACATTGCAACTTTGACATGGTCTTTTCAAAGCTGTCAGATTCCTGTCTTATTTTTGTTTTTACTGCTTTGGCAATTTTTACTATAATATTATGAACAATCTTTAATCTAGTTATTTTTTGCTATCTTTTCCAAAGAATTAGATGTATACAAAACTCTGTAGACCTCTGTAGCAATAAAAAATAAATAAAATAAGGACATGATATAGAGTTGAAAACTTTCTTCTTTTAGGAACAACGCAGTTTTCTATACCTGTTAATGAAGACCTAAGAAAAATACGACCAAAGTAGTTTATTTGTGTATGAAATCATGTATTTCGTTCAATTATTTGCAAATATGATGAAAAACAAGATTAATAATCAAAAGTCATTGTAAGTATTTTTGCAAAGATATTAATTTGAATTATATTGATTCAAACGTTTTAGTTTACTCAGAATTCTCTCAAAATCTATTTTACAATTTTCACTTAAAATTCTAATCATACTGGGTGACCCCAAGAAAAAACAGAACCCATAAACTTTTTTTAATACTTCTACAAAAATAATGCAAAATAATTATATTTTTTCACGCTCGAACATCTGGACATTTTGGGGAATACGAAATAACTTTTTCATGCCGAGAATCTACTTCATATCCTGATTAAAAAAAAAGGCTATAATTAAATTTATAAATTTCGTTAAAAAATATATGGTCTCTGTTTTTTTTTAGTGGGGTTCAAGCTGAATATATTTATTAGGTATTCGACTCTGATGGGGTGAATCTGAATGTTCGGGAAAAGCATATCCTTGTGGGAAAATTGAAAATGTTTATATCCATGTTTGCATATGATATAGTAAAGTTGGCAACCGTAGTCTCTCTTTTCAATCGCTACTGCACCGAGATATAGGAGAAGGTGCTATAACTTTTCCATTGATTGCAGCACTTTACCCTTGATCCTAACCTTATAATACTGTGTGTTACCCAAGGCAGTAATAAGTACGATTTTTGAGTCTTTGGTATGACGCGACCTAGGGTGAAACCCCAATCTCCCGGTGCATTGGCAAACTCTACATACTAAGCCAATGGTATCAAAAGAGTAATCAAATGCTGAGAAAAATCTCTTCAGTATTAAATATCTGCAAGGTTTGATTTCTAACTCTGGCTTTATGTTATATATCAAAAACATATTTTTTGATAACAAACAATCATCTAGCTTGGAATAAGCATTATATTGTGACATTGGTTTAATAATTCGTCTAACATTATCTTCTGTTTTAGATTATATGTATTTTTATGTGTATTTGTGTGTGTGTGTGTGTGTGTGTGTGTGTGTGTGTGTGTGTGTGTGTGTGTGTGTGTGTGTGTGATGAAAAAGTACATAGGAGATTAACGAAAAGTCTTTTCTATGAATTTAATAGATCTTGTTTCTTTAACTTGAGTGAAAAGTTACAAACTTTTTTGTGAGAAAACATAATTTAAGTTAAAGCGTTAATGTGCCCCATATGGCACGAAAAAGAAAAAGACCTGCAGCATCAGTAACATATGTTATTAAGTATTTTATACAATTGTGGCTTAAGACATTAAAGGTTTCATGCAAGTGATAGTTATTCTTAGCTATGCTAAAAGAGTAAAAAAAAGTCTAAGAACTATTCACTCGGAAAACACCGTCTTCAAGTGGTTCATGCCTCTCAAGGGTATTAGTCCAAAAGTGAACACAAATGTGCGACTGATGTTCAAACTCTTTTATTACGATATCGCAGTCCAGTACATTTCCAACTACGCCAAGGAGACAACTCGAGTAGTTATAATATTTTAGAATAGCAATAAATTACACTAGGGAAATTTTGAGACCCGATAACATTTGGATACGACTTACAATTGGTTATTTAGCTCATTAATCATAGTTTCTCTTCTAAGCAAAACAAAAATGTTTTTATCGTTGCAAACTGCTTTTTTTCTTGGTTTTTATTGCAATATAATTTTGGTTTCCTTTTCTACAAATGTATTTGGAATGTGTAGGACTGTTGTCATACTTTCTTCTAAAAAAGTTTTTTTTTTATGATTGTAGAATCCCTGTTTTCATGGCGTGCCGGATTTCAAATATATATTTCATATCATTCTTAATGATTTTAATGGTTGTTTAGTAAGCATTGTCAAAATTTTCGATCTCAAAAGCACATCTCTCAGAGTACTGGTGATCTCATTATTTGTAAGTATTGGTTTGGTTTTTTAGGTTAATGATGTATTATTCTACACGCATCAGAAGTTTGGTTGACGAACTATTTGACCCATAGTTCAATAAATCAAGGAGTAGTTACTTTTCTAAGTGTCGTGTTCTGTTTAGCGAACGCTTGTAGTAGCAATAAAAAGACAAACCACGATATGTGAGGAAATAGAGTTATGTTTACAGGAAAGAGTATTTACAAGAGAGAGATTGTTAGTAAACAAGAACATAGGATTAGTGGATAGAATAAGGATATTGTCCAACAATAGTATTGGCTTCCGTTATAAGGAACGGCTGTTAACCTTCTCGATCTTAGAATGTTGGTATTAGTAGCTACTGCTATATATGGCAGATGAACTAGCTCATTGTGCCGAAAAGGTAGGTGATACCCAACACTAAGGATGATAGTTGCAAAGGTAAGGCAAGAGGTTGAATGGAGCTCAAAATCACTAACTACGATGTCACAGTCAATAACGTTATCCTCTACACAATGACGTATTCCTCCATCCTTTATCATTGTGCTTTTATTATATGTAGTATATATTCATGAAGCTATTACTGATTCTGAAAGTATTTTTTTATGAAATATACTTTTTTTTTTTTTTGACGAAGAGAATTGTCTAATTGATAAAGGTTCTTTGTATTTATTTTACATCGCTCGATTACGTGGTAGATTTGAAAATTTATTCCTATCTGTATGTTTTTCTTTCCTTTTCTAATTCGTAAAAGTTAATATGCTTTAGTCCCCATTGTTTGTCAGAGCTAACCGCTGTGTTTATAGTGTTTAAAGTAAGTTTATCCGCTAATATCGTGCTTCTATTGTTTTATTCTTTTATACATACGTAGGTATATATATATATAGTTATCCACAGATAGATCTGTTTCGTTCTATCAGAACTCATCAGTGTGGCTAGACAGTACCTACCCATAGCTAGGATCGAAACCCGGTTTGACTCAAACGCCAAGTCGAAGCCTCTAACTATTCAGCCACGAGCAGCTATTAGCTGCGAAGTAAATTTTAAACGGCTATGAATCACAATTAATATATATATATATATATATATATATATATATATATATATATATATATATAAAGAGAGAAAGGGAGAGAGACGTACAGAGAGAGACGTACACAGAAAAAGAAAGACAAAGACAAAGAGAAGATAATCACATTTGTAGGTGGCACGCCATTAAAACGATTTTTGCATCCCAGCCGCCGTACAATTTATGTTCCGTAGCCTCACGACGAACGTTCGTTGTGTAGTCACATGCCGCAAAAGAACGTGTGTTGCGTTGGTTACGGTGGCAGACGAATGTAATTTGGATGGTCAGTGTTGGATTGCTATGTTGGTGAGGGTTGTTCTGAGACTTGAGAGTTAAACACATTAAGCACAGCTCTATTGTTAATCTTATGTCTTCTGCTTGAGGCGTCGAGGCCTTGCCTTTCATGTCTTGATTTCTACCTGACTTTTTCCTCTCCTGCGACGGGGTTGTCGAATTTCGTTCGGTTGCTGTTTTTCTAAAAATTAAAATGATTCACAATTCCTTTCAGGAAATAAGGTATCGTGCCTGACAGAAACGCAAAACGATTTTTAGTTCACTGGTATCCTTACTTTATATCTGTCAATCACAAATGACTAGAGAGACAGAGACAGAGACAGACAGACAGAGTCTAACACACAATTCCTAGTGTTCGCTCATGATCTACTAGGATGATTAAATAAGTTTCCAGACTTTTTTCGTATGGGCGCTTTTATTGATATTACACACATGAAACCCTAGTTCCCTTCCAAGTAATCTCCATCGGCTGCAATAAACCTGTTGTACCGTTCCAACAACTTCTGGAAGGCCCCATGGAAGTCCTCTTGTGTGGGCTTATCAATGACTTTCGTCACAGCCTCTTTCATCTCCTCAATTGTCTCATAACGACAACATCTGAGCTTAGGGAATAACCAAAAGCCACAGGGATCAAGATCTAGACTATAGAGAGGGTGAGGAACTGTCTTGATTCCTATCTTGAGCAAATAGTCTGTGACAAGGATGGAGTTGTGGACTGGTGCATTGTCCTGGGGGAAAATGCTACGGATCCGATTTGAAGAGCACTGTCCTCCTCCCAAGGAATCTCTTCCGGATCTCCCTTAAAACCTCAACATAGAAACCCTCCACCTTAACCCTAACCTTTTGACTAATCAATTCTGGTGTATTGACTTCCTTACTCCTCCCACACCTGTCATCCTCCCTCACAGACTCGCTGCCTTCCTTGAATCTCTTATGCCACTCAAAAACTGATGTTCGATTCATGCAAGATGGACCAAAAGCATCTAAGCATTCCATACCTTTCTGTGGCATTTTTTCCAAGTTTAAAACGGAATTTTATTGCATGTCGTTCTTCTAAAGTGTCCCCACGTCCAGATTGCATTTTTGAAATTAACAGGCTGTATACAATCAGGCTTTAGTAGGGTGTATTCCAATTCCTGCTGTAGTAGTTCATTTGCACCTGAAATCATAAAAGATGGTCAGTTATCTCAAGATGTGTAGCAATAACATACTGGATTTTCAAGAGTCTACGACAATTTTAAATGCTTGTACAAAAAAAGTCTGGAAACGTATTGAATACAGCACGCAATTAGTCTTTCCTCTGATTGGAGATCACATAATCTTTGTCGAATTGATATTCACGCACACTCTTTATTATTATATTTAGTGTATCTTACCATCAAAGCAGACAGTTTTCATGGTAGATTTCACTCAATGTAGCGGTGAGTAATTCTCTATCTACACTGCGCTGCTCGCAAATAATATGATCAAGTCTTGATGCCTGCACGGCGTTCCCTGACTCTCACTCGGCATCTATCCGTGTCATCCATCACGCCTGGCAAGTCATCTGCTCAAAGTTGATTTAAGACAGTATTTGATATATATGTATAAACAGGGTTGTGCATTGAGTAACCAACTTGTGTTGATAAAATATGAAAGTCAAAATGGGTTTATAAACATTATATATTTAATACACACACACACACACACACACACACACACACACACATATATATATATATATATATATATATATATATATATATATATATATATATTAGATATATAATTTTTATAAACCCATTTTGAGTTTTATATTATATCAACACGTGTTGGTTACTCGATACCCATTCTTGTTTATATATATATATATATAAACAGGATTGGGTATTTAGTAACGAACACGTGTTGATATAATATAAAACTCAAAATGTGTTTATAAAGTTTATATATTTAATATATATATGTATAAACAGGATTAGATATTGAGTAACCGACATGTGTTGATATAACTGAAAACTCAAACAAACAATTAAATGTCTCAGTAGAAATATTATTTCATATTTTTACCTGTAACTGTTTGTTTCATTTGGGTAATTCTTTTATCGTCATGTCAATCCTTTTTTTTTCTTTTATCGTGAATCCCGCTATTATTTCAGTCAGCCAGTGCTCACAAAAGTTTGAATATTTCCATACTTTTTTCCCCAAGTTTTTTCTCACTCAATATCGAATTGACTAAGAGACTTCTTGTTCTCTTAACTATACTTGCTGATAAGCTTGGATTTCGTCTTTAGGAAATGGTATTGTTTTAGGAAAGAAACAAAGTTTGATTACTCCCCTAAACACAATCTACAGTTACAAAAACCTGTTCTACAAACTTTTGTACTTTTTACATTTTTCCATTCAACAATCGGGGATATACTAAATTTGTCTTTACAATCTCATGAATATTGAAGTAGTGTTGTGATCTTAGCATAGCATCTTTTCCTAAAAGGATTTGTGCTTGTAAAATCAGTTTCTGAGATCGTTCTGTTGACAACAAATATACAATACCTGGCCTATCAATAGTTTTCTTAGTTCTCAAATAAATAATCTTTTTTTTTAGCAAACATCTATATTTACGTTTATCTTTTCGCGATTGTAGCAGGAGGTGTATTTAGATTTGTGGTTAGTATCTTGTAATTGAGCTTTTTTAAAAATTATCCTTCTCATAATGAAATCAGACAGTAATATTATCTTAAAAAATTATCCCCACTTTTTGATAATCATTTCCTAATGCACACACACAAACTTTGGCACACATATATATTGGGGTGTCCTCATGGTGTATTGGTTAATGCAATGGACAGTGGAATCGTAGTAAGCGAGTTCAAACTCCAATCGTGCTATTACGTTTACTTTTGGACAAATACCGTTGGGAAAGGCATGAACTCCATTTATCATCCCAGCTATGGGTTAAATAGTACCATTATCGTTCTTCTTGAAGGATTCTTTTTGCATTAAACTGCCTACAAATGTTGATATGCCATTAAACAAAGAAACCATATATATATATATATATATATATATATATATATATATATATATATATATATATATATATCTTCAACTAACTTTTCCTGTGCAATACAAAGAGTTTGTAATTGTTTTAATCGGATAAATACTTCAAAGTTAAGTGTAAATGTTTTAAGACTAAATACAATTTAAACATTATCCAAACAGATGCAAAAGAGATGAAGAAAGATAAGTATATATGACAAAGTAGGACTGTTTAAAAGACATGTAAGGTTTCTAGCTAAATGTTAGTGTTAGAATCTGTTCTTATTCTTGGACGTTATATGTTACATTGCCCTTACACTAGTATCGTCGACCCCAATTGGATAGGCCTTTAAAATACACTGACTGCATCTCTGCTGTTGGGTTAGACACCTTCAACAATTATCTAATGGTGAGATTCCAGCCGTGAAGCTTTATTGTCATTGCTTCCAGGTCAACTCTGTCTTGGAGCCGTAAGACCTGATAGGGTCCCATCAAATAGAACAAACTATGTGTGTAAACAAAAGAATGATGTTAAATAGTGACTTAGATTGCAATACTTGAAACCATTTAACTGTGTGCAAAAAAGAGCCCAGACTCGTTTAAGAATGTTTTTTACAAAATGTGTTTACAAACTATATATATATATATATATATATATATAGAGAGAGAGAGAGAGAGAGACAAATCTCGCATTAAATAACTTACAATCTACCAATTTAGTATCATCAGTTACCGTTTTTCACTTCACTCCACTTTACTTCCCTGCGCTTCACTTCACTCCACGCGCTTCACTTCACTTCACTTCACTTCGTTCTTCTTTCATTTCAGCAGTCTCTTCGTGTCACTCAGGTGTATTTTGTGTCGCTGTCTTTGTTTTTATTCGTTGTCTCCTATTTCCATCTCCGTTGTTTTAAATGCTCCTCTGTTTATAAAGAATGACGACACAACTGCAATTTTATTTGAACACTTTACTTTTGTTTCTTAGTGACCACAATTTGTAACACGTCGAATTAAACGTGCAGTTAATGGGAAGAGAACATTTTAATGGAAGTAGAGAAGCCTTTCAATCGTTCACATTAAGAGTTTCTCACGAACTAACTTATTCATAATTCTAAAACCATTTGTGTCACTTAACTGTAAACATCCAATGAAATCCGGGGTCTCAGATTGACAGTGAGTTCACTGGCTGTCAAAACTACTACTGTTTTTCCAGGTATTTAATGGCTCAAGAATTAGTTTGAATGATACATTATATTTAAATTATAGATTTCAACAATCTATTATGTAACATTATTGACAAGATTCTTAGTTTTATGTCATATCATCCGAAGTTATTTGCCAAAAAATATATATGACTACCAGGTACTTTCTATTTCAGTTGAAAAAAAAAAGTTTCAAGTAAATATTAATTATTACAATTGATACATGTTTATATTGCTGTAAGTATTTCAATCAACTTCTAATATTTTGGATGTATATATGCGGTTAGTTGATTTTACGATATGTCAAATGAATATCGAAAGTCATTCTTAATTTCTAAGCCCCATATAATTATTTGCAATATCAATGTTAAAAAGGCCAATGCATTAATATAGTTAAAAAAAAACAACGTTTATAAATTTTCTCTAACAGATCTATTTGGACAATTAATGAATCCCTTAAAAGTAGTTCCATTTTATGGCAGAGTAGAGTAAAGACTAACAGTTATGAGTGGTTGACCCTATATTTTCAATTGTTCCACCTCATAGAGTTTAACGTTATACCCAGTTCAAATGACTATTTGTAGCATCTGATTTACCCAGAATATTATATATAACTATCTACTAAGCTTAGTTTGCTACAACATGTGGTCTAAAGAGAGAAAGCCTGCGTTGAACGATGCTTTTCCTCAGGCAATATCTGAATGTTTTGAATTTCAGAATTCCATTATCAAACACCGCCACAGAGGAATATGCAAATATTTAAACTGGCTCCAAAAGATATTCTAACATATAATCAGATTATTAAGTGTATTACTAAGCTTATCGTTATTCATAACTGAAATTGTACTACACTGAGCTGTCTTTCAAACTGTTTCTCTTTCTATTTATCTCTCTCTCTCTCTCTCTCTCTATATATATATATATATATATATATATATATGTATATATATATATATATATATATATAAAGTTAAAGAAATAAAATTCATTGAGCTATGGAACTGTGTTTAGTTTAATCATTTACACACGTTTTCTGATCTATCTATCTTTCTATCTTTCTACTGATCTACGAATGCGTATATATGAATATATTGTCCATTGTGTTTTCTTATTCGATTCTTTCAGTCATAAGAAAAAATTGCATCTCTGTCAAAACCCTGAGCTTTTGAAGAGAAATGTTATTCTACAAATATTTGCTCCTTTTTAATAATCTATACATTTTATTACATGTCTACTGTTAACTCTAAGCCGAGTCAGCTGGATTTGCAGAATACACTGACTGATTCTCTACCCTTAGGTAAGACCACCGAACGATTGTCCTGGATATGACACTAAGAAAGCTGATGAAGAGGCTGCTTTAATGCTGGAGCCTTGGGGAATTCGGAGTACCCTTTTATTGCCATTGTTCCCAGGTTTACTCTTACCTGAAGTGGTAACACCTGATGAGGTCCTATTTATAGGTCTTTCTCTAAGCGTTGTCCATCTGAACACTTGAATGTAAATTTTCGATCTTACATTACTGCAATATATTAATGCCAAGTTATTCCATTAAATTTCACATCAGATATTATGAAAATTATTTTACTAGCACACTGTCATCCTACACTTGGATTTACTTCATCAGCAATTTTTATCTTATCATTCTGATATTCCCTTTCAAAAATTTCTCACCAGATAATAAATATACATTGACGTGAATGTTGCGTCCTCCCAAATGAATCAGTAATGTTTTAGCCACTGATTTTGAGACAGTTTTTTTTTTTCGTCAGAATGGTCGTTAATATCTATCTATCTATCTTTAGTCTAATAAAAGAAAGAGAATGCTTTGAAATGATTAGGTTCACAATGTAATATAATGGCCGAGGGATTTCGTTTTATATATCTTGCCTTTCAGTTTAGTTAGGCTGAGAGTTTTTGGCTTAGCGCATGTGTTAGTTAGGTGCAACATGAGCGTAGGTGTTCACGCGCGGGGGGGGGGGATGTGTCATTCAGGGATCTCAAAAGAAAAATCCTAGAAAGTAAATTTGACCAGGGGATGTGAATGACGTCATGCAGTGGAAGCGAGCACGGAGGATTTGGGGGATTTTGAAAAAAAGTCAGAGACTTAAGTTCTGCCTCGGAAGAAGACGGTTGACTTTCGCTTGCTAGCCGTGGTCTTGTGTCGGTTGCGCACGTGGTTTGGGACAGATGGAAAAGTCACGTGTATTTCTCTCCTTATGTCGAAAAACATTTTTTAACTCAAAGGTAATAAAAAATTTCGTACCTGAACTAAGAAGTCGTAAGTGTTTTTCGTGTTTCGGGATTCCTATGTTCTATGTATGTATTATGAACATTCTATGTTCATTTCCCATATTTCGAATGGCTACGTTACAACAAGAGAATTTGCTTTTATCTTATTTATCGTTCTTCCACGCGTATTTCTGACGTTTAAAGTCGCCTTCTGGAATTTAGTAGTTTATTTTAGCGTTCTCTTTGGGTTTTTGGGGGTTTTTTTTTGTTTTTCTAGTGGCGACTGTTTTGATAGAGTTTTGTTTCTTTTTATTTCCAGAATTTGAGACTGTAAATATCCAGGTCGAGTTAATTGTCTGTGAGAACCTTTCGCCTTCAGATATTGTTTCTTCTTTCTCTCACTACTGTGTGTTCTGTGTGGTTTTGTCTGCGTGGGTGTTATGTCCATTTATATGTTTATACTTTCAGTTTTATTGTGTTTTTCTCCTTTATAACTCTTCTCCCCTAAAATAGCCAATGATAGTTAATATGACATAAAGTTTAACTGACAACTAAAATTCCTCTTAATTTTATTACTAATATATATATACATACGTATTGTCATCCACTGACAAACTGTTTCGTTCTATCAGAACTCTTCAGTGTGGCTAGACACGTTGGACGCTCGAAGCCGGGATCGAAACCCGTACAACTTTACGTTATACTTAGTCTCAGACCACTCGGCCAACAAACGTCCCACTTTGGCTAAAGGAATTTTTAAGGTATTATGTAGAAACAGCAGCAGGGTCAGCTTTTAAACATTTTTATACCCTATCGGCTACCAGAGTGCTCAATTCTTTTTAAGAGCTTTATATTTATATATATATATATATATATATATATATATATATATATATATATATTACACCCCATACTCTATTTGATTATTATCAATTCATTGGTATTTGCTTAGGCCTTTGATTCCATTCAATGAGGAAAGATGGAACAAATCCTACTAGCATACGGCCTAACAAAAAAAAACCGTAGCAGCAATAACGATTCTCTATAGAAACATCAAAGTGAAAATACGTTCACCGGATGGAGACAAAGAATATTTCGACATTGTAGCAGGAGAACTACATGGGGACACGCTAGCCCCATACCTCTCTATCATCTGCCTAGACTACATGCTTAGCATATCAATCGATAAAATCAGAGAAAACGGCTTCGAGCTGACAAAGAAAAGAAACAGAAGGTACCCTGCAAAAACAATTACCGACGCCGACTACGCCGATGACATAGCGATACTGGCAAATACGCCCAACCAAGCCGAAACTACTGCATAGTTTGGAACTAGCGGCCGCAGGCATTAGCCTCCATGGCAATGCACACAAAACTGAATAAATGAGCTTCAATCAAGCAGGCGATATCTCCACATTAGAGTGAACCTCTGTGAAACTGGTAGACAAATTCACCTACCTAGGAAGCAGTGTCTCATCAACAGAAAAAGACATCGACACGCGGCAAACGAAAGCATGGACAGCTATCGATAAGCTATCGATCATATGGAAATCAAACCTGACCTATAAAATGAAATGCAGTTTCTTCCAGGCAGCGGTCTTGTCGATACTGCTATATGGAAGCACCACTTGGACGCTACCAAAACGACTTGAGAAGAAGCTGGACGGCAATTACACAAGAATGTTGCGAGCAATATTGAACAAGTCCTGGCGGCAACACCCAACAAAACACAAACTCTACGGCCACCTGCCTCCCATCACGAAAACCATCCAAGCTAGACGAACCAGACATGCAGGACACTGCAGGAAAAATAGAGACGAGCTCATAAGTGATGTACTCCTATGGACCCCCACATATGGCCGAGCAAAAGCAGGACGACCAGGTTGAACATATTTACAGCAGCTATGTGAGGATACGAGATGTAGACCTGAAGTCCTGCTGGATGCGATAAATAATAGGGAGAAGTGGCGAGAGAGGGTCAAGGATATCCGTGCAAACGGCACGACATGATGATGATGATGATATGCACTCAGATTTTTAGATTTGCTACTTTTTTTCATGAAATCTATGTAAAGTTAAAAGTAAAGTTGTCTCCCTTTAGTCGAGGGTGACCTGAAAGCTCCCTTTTCAATAGTTACTACACCAAGGTTTAGGGGAGGGCGCTAATCATTTCCCTGGATGGCTCCGCTTTAGCCTCGATACGTACCTTATACTGCTGAGTGTTAAGCAAGGAGGTATCAAGTACCATTTTTAAAGTCTTTGGTAGGATTAAACCCAGGTCACCCGGACCATTGACGAACACTCTACCCTGTAGACCAGTGATGAACTGGGTACAAAATATGTAAAATGTATTTATAATATTTTCATGTAAAAACATTTCTTTTTCATTTTCATATTTTAATTGGCCTGTCCAGTTCACGCTGTTTTTTTAATGTAGTTAAAAAAATAAATATTGATATAGACTGACAGTTTTCCATATGTATGTAGTTGAGTTTGGTAGCGAGGAAATACATCTTACTTTCTTATTCAATACTGATGATAATATTTAGAAAATGAGTCAATTCTGCATGTTTGATAGAATAAAGACAGAGTTGTATTGACAATTGTGAGCTAGATTCTGGGTTACGTTATATTCAGGGTTCATATCAAGTTGTCCTAACTTATTACTACGGCGTCATCGTAACCCAGCATCTTTCTTCATATTTCTTTCATCCTCTGTATCTTCTTGTCGCCATGTTGTTCATCTCCAAATGCTTTCTCTTTTTGTGTATTGGGATGAAAAACACCTGACACATTTTTACGTGCACATATTACATTTATTCCTTGGCGGCGTTCCTTTCCCATCACTTAACTGATTGAAGTCATTCTCTTTGTAAACTTCTTGGATCATTCAATCATGTGACTTTCGTCCAATCAAATCTAAGTTTTCAAATAACATCGGGTTCATCGCACATCAAATGAAACTAGATGACCAAATGGTTTTTCGACATCGTTTTACATTATTCTACTCGACCTGCCAATTAATTTAATGTGCAAATCAATTATTTACTAACTAAAGAGTATGGTAACAAACAATTGCCAATAATGACCGATTTCACTGTAAAATAATCCACGATGAATAAAAGCAGTGGTACGTCATTTAGAGAACTACATACATATACATATATCTTTATTTTAAAAATATTAATTTGTATAAATGGAGGTATACTGAACTGAAATTATTTAATGAGTCATATTAAACGTAATACACACAAGATTTTTAAAAAGTATTGTGTTTATATATATGATAACTTGACTATTTCCACACACACACACACACACATACAGACACACATACACACACACACACACACACTAATCAAGTATTAGTTTTAATTTTTCAAAGTACTACATTGACAACTTTCTGTTATAATAATGAGTAAATACAATTTTTCGTGGCCCTGATATATTAAGTCTTCAAACGGTCTCGTCTGTGGGGCTTAGAATACACCTACCGTATCCCTTATAATCGGGTAAGTACCCCACAAAGAGGGATCCTGGGTATCACTCTAAACTATGGTGATGCTCTAGTTCTGGATATCTAGGGAGTGTGAAGTTCCCCTTTATTGTCATTACTCTCAGGTCAGGGTCAGAACTCTAGCACACACACACACACACACACACACACACACACACACACACACACACACACACACACACACACACACACACATATATATATATATGTATATATTAGTTTTTATATATATTGAATAGATTGGATGCTTATCTTACACCAATGGTTTTATACCGTCTTTATAGGACAATCATCAAGCAGAAAAAAGATAGATTTTTGTGAAATCGAAAAGGTCAAAAGAAAGATTCCGTTAAAAAATGCGTTGAAGTCTTTTTTTGTGTATGTATGTAGATTATATTATCGTATTGTTGTGTGTGGCCGAATACGTAATTGTTAATGTTTGTGTGTGTGTGTCTGTGTGTGTACGTGTGATGATATATGTGCTGCGTGGTAGATTTGAGGTTGTCTCATGGATATATGCGTAGCGATGTGTACCAAAAGGTGGCGGAAGTCGAGAGACAGGGATTTTGCCGGATATTTTTTTTTATTGTGTGTAGTAATTATTTTCCGTAGGGAATTAAGTTATCATAATCATTGCATTATGAAGAAAATGAAATTTGATTTAACATGTAAATATAATAGACAAAACAGATTCTGAGTTTAAAACGTAAGAACCATAGCTGACCAGGGAATATCATGGTGTTATGAGACACGGTATATTGCTATATACAATGGTGTATTATGCATTACTAGAGTTCATATGTTGGAATATTTTCTGGGTTAAATTGCAGTATGTACGCTGTAATAATTTACATTAGTAGTTGGTCCAGTCGGTTGGGACTGTAGAATACGCAGACTGAATCTCTGCAGAGCGGTAAGAGCTCCCCAAGAATGCCCTGATTATTACAGTAAACAATCTGAGAGTAAGTCTCCAGTAATGTTGGAGATATGGAAAATGCGGAGTACCCCTTCATTGCCATCGCTCCCAGGTCCACTCTGACCCTGAGTAGTATCACCTGATATGGTCCTATCTATGGGTCAAATAGAGCAAAAATGTGTACTTTTACTAAACTGAATTGATTGAAATAGGATAGTTTTGACATTTAAAATGTATACTTATGCTAAACTGAACTATTTAAAATGGAACTGTTTTTGTATGCTAAACTGAATTGTTAAAAAAAAAAAACTGTTGTTAACATTGAAATTATAATTACACTAAACTGAATTGTTTGAAATAGAACTGTTTCGACATTTAACTCTGTTAACAAAACTATACTTGTATTTAACTTATTGTTGAATTAAAATTGCTAGATTTAACTGAATAGATTGAAATAAAAAATGTTTTTGACAGTTTAACTGTGTACTTATGCTAAACTGAATTATTTGAAATGGAATTGTTTTTTAAATAAAAATTGTTTGGCATTAAATAACCTACAAATATTGGCATGCTATAAACCCAAACAAACAAACAAACAAACAAACATTAGTTGTCTATTTCGTGTTGATATTACATTACATATATGGTATTGTAATCTGTAATGGTGTGTATGTAATGAATATGGTAAAAATTCTATGTTAAGAGGTACTTCTAACAATCATAGAATTATGACGAATATCATAACAACAGGTGGTGAGGGTGTTTTTAAATGGATATAAAGGTTCATTGGAGGAAAATATTACATACAGTGAGGTGGGTGTATTGTGAGATTTTTCATGAATGAGTGATGAAGTTTTTAGTGATGGATGAAGTATTGGTATGGTAGATGGGGAAGGTAGAGATAGATTAGGTGTATTGGTGGAAATGTGGAAGTATATGTTTTTCTAATGTTTGCATTCGGATAGTATTTCGGATTTTTTGTTTAGTAGGGTGTTTTGGGATGCGTGAGGGATAATTGCGAGTTTCTAATGGAGACAAAGAAGGCATTTTTTGTTTTGTTGTAGGCGGGTGGTAGTTTTAGAATTTATCAGATAGTGGTGAGTGAGATGGTAATATCCTTTAGATGACAGGTCTGTGTGGATAAAGAGGGATTAGTCGAGTAACTTTTGTTAGGGAAGGAAAATTTGTTGGCCTATATCCTTTGTTGTAAGGTTTTCTCCGTTGCACCTATATAATTCTTGACTAAGTTTTTTACACTGCCTTGTACACTACGTTTTTTTAGGCAGGTAGCATAATTCTTTATTCCTGTAGGTACATTGTTTTTTTTGGATATATGTTGTTGTGGAGGGTTTCAATTATTTGTGGAGGCCTTTTATGATTTCGAATATATATATATATATATATATAGCCTGATATATATATATATATATATATATATAGCCTGATAAAATTCAATATTTTGTTTTAGTTAATCATCTAATGTGAGTCATTTTGATGACCAGTGTTGACACACAAGCCAAAACGGCATCACGTTAGGGAAATTTTTGTCGGAATTGTCGATCTTTCATCGGCTTGATTCAAATACGAGAGCTGATCGAGATAAAATTTCGTATATCGGCTTCTATATAAAAATTGTTCCGTTATTCCCGCTGGTCCCCGCTTCAGGGTCAATTAATATATCTTTCTTTTCATGATATACGTCATTTTCCAAAACTATTACTCAGCTAGAAATGCTTAAGATATTAACCAAAAATTTCCAACCAATATTACCACCAATATTCGTATATTGCATGATGGTATACATCTATAGAAGAAGAGCCATTACTGTCGGAATGATGGTCTTTTTTGAGATGGTGAATATATCTTATCGAGAGTGATGGCTGTTGAAAGAATAATTCTTAGTAGCTAAAAATTTGGTCTATCGAATCTAGTCATTGTTATTCTGTATCTGTTGAAGATTATATGAAATTAAGTAGAAGGCATTACTTTCGGGCCATACCGTCAGAACATTTCAAAGAATTTGCTGTTAAAATATATTGTATTGAATATAATATAATAAAATATAATATAATCTAGCATATATATATATATATATATATATATATATATATATATATATATATTAGAAGCTTTGGCTTGGCGTTTGAGTCAACCGGGTTTCGATCCCAGCTATGGGAAGCTACTGTCTAGCCACACTGATGAGTTCTGATAGAACGAAACAGATCTGTCTGTGGATGACTATATATATATATATATATATATATATATAGGTTCAATCAGAGTTTGAGTCATACCAATGACTCATAAAATGGTACTTGAAGCCTCCTTGCTTAACACTCATCATTATAAGGTACGGTCAATCGTGGAAAAGGAATAATACCATCCCCTACACCTTGCTGTAATAGATTTCGAAAAGGGACGTTTCGGGTCACCCTCGACTACGGTTGCCTACTTTACTCACTTTATATATGAACATTTTAAAAAAGTGTTTGATAAAAAATTCTAAAATGTTGGCCTGTTGAACAATGTAGAAAATAAAATTAATTTCGGTATTATCTTCGTAAAATAAGATACCATAAATTTCATATATCTTCTTCAAAAGAAAAGACATAATCGTCTGAACTTATATATATATATATATATATATATATATATATATATATATATATATATATATGTATGTAAAATATAATTTTTATTATTGTCTTGTCTTTTCTAATACATATCTATCATCCAAACTTTCGCCTCTTTTTCCATGATCTGTCTCTGTCTCTCACTCTCTCTCTATCACAAAATATATAAGTTAGCCGACTGTAACGGAGGATGACCAGAAGGTTCTCTGTTCAATAGCTTTTAGACCAAGGTGTTGGGGAGGGCGTTATTCCTTTTCTGGGGTTGTTCCACTTATCCTTGCTTACCTCTAATCTGAAAATTATGAAGTTGAGTGTTAAACAATGATGTTCCAAGTACCATTTTTAAAAAGTTTTTGATATGACTTTACCTGGAATTGTACCCCTGTTTTTCTGACCATTGGCGAACTCTCAACCCACAATACCAATCTACGTGTATCAGTGTGTGTGTGTGTGTGCGCGCGCGCACGCGCGTGCCTGTGTGTGAATTCTGTAAAATACTTTGAAAATTGAAGTTTTTATTCTATAATATCACAGCCCAAATATTTCATACTTTATAAAATGACATGACCGTACGGTAATACTTAGCGTTAGGAAATATTTGACTGATAAATGTTAGGTCCCGATATGAATCGTTTCAATGAACGCATCACTAACATTATCAGGAAAAATGAAAGTGTAATCTTTCATACCAGAAATTTTGCTTGATAGGAAGATTCAAAGTAAATTTGTTTCTTGTAACGATCCAAAAATTTCTGAACTGAGTTTCCTGATCGAGTAAAAAGAAAGCTATCAAACATAGGACATTCTTAAAAGTTATATCCGAAGTTCTGGCATTAGTGTCAATTATATATATATATATATATAGGCTTACCAAAGGATTTCGAGACCCCTAAATTGAATCTTCAATTTCATGATAAATGCTAATTTTGTAATTGATCGAAACGTTAAAGCTGAACTACATCAGTATAAACAAGTACTGTTAACACGTTCACACATTACCTAAGAATCAGTTCCACAGACAAAATTTTCCAAGTTACTACAATGAATGCCAAGAATGTGCTCGGCATTAATAAATCCTAGTAGTAAATTATTTGATGAAATGAAACTATATATTCGTTTTGAGTAAAATATTAAGAATTAATTCTACATTATATTAACTTTGAGTTGAATTATTGCTGAATTACATGTAACTACCGAGCTCATAAGCGATGTACTCCTGTGGACCCTCACAAATGGATGTGCAAAAGCAAGACGACCAGCACGAACTTACCTACAGCAACTATGTGAAGACACAGGATGTAACCCTGAAGACCTGCCGGAGGCGATGAATGATAGGGAGAAGTGGCGAGAGAGGGTCAGGGATATCCGTGCTGGCGGCGCGACATCATCATGATGATGATGACATGTAACTACAGAAAAAACAAATTTATTTCTTTGAAGACGTTAACCTTTATTCATTTCTTAATTTTAAAGAACAAATCCATGTGGTACCAAACATAGTATATATATATATATATATATATATAGAGAGAGAGAGAGAGAGAATAGATAGATATTTGATTGGTTTGGTTTCTTTGTTTAATGGCATACCAACCCTTGTATGTTATTTAATGCCAAAGCTATTCTCCAAGAAGAACAGTAGTGGTACTCTTTAACCCATAGGTGGAAGGATAAGGGGGTTCATACCTTTCCCAAGGGTATTTGCCAGAAAGTGAACGTAATAGCACGACTGGAATATGAACTCGCTTACTACGATTCCGCAGTCCATCGCTTTAACCATTACACCACGAAAACACCCCCATCGATACTTGAGATACGAAACCAATGGATTATGAAATTAAAAAGAAATTGAATCATGTTTTTAATAAATAATGGAGTAAATCCATTGAAATTAAAGATATAAGCGCATTTAACCAAAACATTTTCGAAATGAAAACTATATCGTCATTAAATAGGAACTGAGGATTAAAATATAAAGAAAAGTGAAGTTTGAGTGACGGTTCCGTCAGAAACTCCGATTCATGAGTGGGCTCTTTCTGCCAAATAAAGTCGGTCATCGCATA
>OY757904.1:24746291-24756291 GCA_963585895.1 Sepioteuthis lessoniana
TATAGTGAGAGGTAGATTTTTCTAAAGAACTCTGTCGCTTGTCTTTATTGTGTCGTTGTAATGCATGCATGCATATGTGTATGTATAGTGTTAATGTCTATATATATATATATATATATATATATATATATATATATTGTGGACGAGTTTCTCGGTGTTTTTCAACTGGTATCATACCCAGAATTGCGTGCGTGTAAGTTTAGATGATGACACATCTATTATGAAGTAGTATAATTCAATAAATGTCATTTGTTTGAAGTGTTAACACGTTTTTGATAGCTTTAAACATGTCTGATTTTGGGACAAAGAAAAAGTGTTTACTGTTAATTTGGCGTAGTGTGTAGAGTGTTCGCAAATGTTCCGGGAGACCTGGTTTCAATTCCAAGTCACGTTATACCAGACACTTTAAAAAATGGTACTTGATACTGCTTTTCTTAGCACTCAGCAAAATAAGGTAAACTGGAACAACCCAGGGAATGGAGTAGCACCCTCCCCTTCATCTCGGTGTTGTAGCTATTAAAAGGGAGCCTTCGGGTCGCCCTCGACTACTGTCACCAACTTTATTTAGTTTACTTACATTACTCAAAAGAAATATGCAGCTTAAACACACGGAATTACTGTTGAAACTTAAGCCGCCCATGCCCTGTCGGAAACACCTTGAAGAATTTGGTTTAGACGATTCAAATATAATTATTGTAATAGTGAAGATAATGAACGCACTAGGGCACAGATACAGTTTGAAGACGAAGAACTAGAGGAATTAGATCATGATGATCCATGTTAAACGCAAGTTGAATGCTCAGAATCATTTGGAGTTAATTATGCAACAGTTTATAGTATAATGGTTATCATCGTAGTAAATGGACACGGCGGCACGAGTTCAAATCTTGGACGAGGCTGATTGTATTTCACATTGCACTACTACCCTTGGGAAAGGTATGAATCCAATTATTCTCCCTCCAGCTATGGGTAAAATAGTAGGGCAGACTAGGTTCTTTAGCCTTGGTAAGGCAACTAGTCTGGGAGAAGGAAAACTCTGAATTCAAACCTGTTAAACTCCGCTTAAAAAATGACCTTGTCTCATATCCTGCCCGAGTGGAGGGGTTGGTGAATAGGATCATGCAACAGTTTTCAAATGTTGGAAACCATTAGGAATGATTCAAAACCAAGTAAATTTGGTACCGTACGAGTTGAAGTCGATATACGTCGAACGGTGTCTTGTCACATGTGAATGATGGCGTCAACGGCTATAAAAGACAGGTTTTTTGCATCGCATTGTGACTGGTGATAAAAAGTGGATACCCTTCGATAACCATTTGTGTAGAAGATAATAGGGCAAACCCGACTATGCATCAATATCGGTGGCAAAGCTGAAAATCTATGCTTCGAAGTTTCTGCTCTGCATTTAGTGGGATCAGCGGGATGTTGTTTTTTTATGAGCAACTCAAACCAACCGAAACCATCTCGGAAGATCGCTATCGACTGCAACTGATGCGTCTGAGCCGAATATTGAAGAATAAAACAGCAGCTATATGAGCAGAGATACGAAAAAGTTATTTTGCAACATGACAATTCGTGGCCATATGTTGCAAAACGGGTGAGGACTACCTTGGAAACGCGTAAATGGAAATTATTACTCTACTTGCCGTATTTACCAGACATTGCCCCGACCGATTATCACTCGCATAAATACATAACACATGGCTTGGCTGATCAGAACTTTCATTCGTATGAAGATGGCAAAAATGGATCGTCTCGTAGTTAACTCAAAAGATGTATTGTTTTTTTCCGATGTGGAATTCAAATCCTACTTGAGAGATGGAAAAAAAAGTATTGGTTACCGGTAGACAATAGTTTAAGTGACATGATTCTAACTAAGTTTTAAAAATAAATTACTACTTTTTATAAAAAATCCACAAGAACTCATTCACGGTCAGTACATTATATATATATATATATATATATATATATATCCATGAATTTCCTATAAGTATAAATTGTGTATCACTATCGGAGACGGATGTAGATCTATTTCGATTGCTGAAACACAGTGTCGGTGCCCTTTCCAGTTACTCGCATATGTGTTCATCATGAGATTTCTATCGATTTAATTTCCATTTACGTTCTCTTCTGTTGGGCACACGGGGAACAACAAAATAATAAACACTTTAGATTTCATTGAAAATATGTATCAAGTCAGGGGTGTTTTAAGTTCTAAGTCAGAGTTGATTTTAAGCCTCATTTTTCGGACGATTCTTTGAATAAACCATTTTCTTGGGTAGCATTGTAATTTATGCAGAGAATTCTTCTAAAATCAACCAACATTTTAAATGTCTTCCAAAACGGCACAATATTAAGATATTAAGAGCTAGGTTAGGGGTGATTTAAAGCATAATTTCTCTCCACTTCATTTGTCAGCATTGTGATCAACGCATTTTATTCTATCAGAAACGACTAAAAATTAACGTTTTAAATTATATCGAAAATTGTATTTTGAATAGCATTTAACCCACGGATGCTTTAACACTCATTTTTCTGTTAAATCTTTGAATTATCCGCTTTCTTTGATTGCATTGTTATCTGCCATAGAATTGTACCAGAAAAAACAAATAACAGTTGAAATGCTGTCAAGAAAATGTACAATGTAACGGATGTTGTAAAGCCTCATAGGTCGGTCAATTCTTCGAATTGAAAACCTTTTTGGTAGCATTGTTATCTTTGCATCCTATTCGACCAAAATCAAGGAAAGCTATTATCATCAGTTTCGAACTTATATCCCTGCGGAAGATATGGACTCCCTTAACCCTCCAACAATGAGTTAAATAGTAAAGTTGCTATTCTTGAACAAGCATGTTTTCATATTAGATATCCTACGAAGGATATTATGCCATTTTAAAAAGAAACAAAACTAGATATTTTCTTTAAGATTTGCATGTGTATTTTCTTTTATTCGTCTGTCTGTCTGTCAATGCTTGTAATTCTTTTTGGTTTATTACATTTGTATTCTAAGTAGAGTATTTAAATTAGAAGGTAATCAAGCAGGTCATTCTTAAAATAAATGACTCGCGAATCCTTTTTTTGGTGTGGTGGGTAAAATACAAAATTTCAGCTGTTGCTGAAATCTGGAGACTTTTGTATCACATCTTTGCTGTCATTATATCTAGATCCATTCTAACACGCGTCAAAATATTTGCTGAAGCCCGATCTTTGGGTCACCTAATTCGGTTTGAGATAATATTTTAAATAAATTTCAATTACATCTATATATTGGCTCTTGATATATAACAACCTCTCTTAAGTTTCAAGTAGTTATTTGTTTAACATTATCGTCAAGAAACACCTTTATACTAAGCTTAATTGGAGATCATAAGTATTAAATTAATTACATGAAATAACTGAACAATAGTTACAATCAGAAAGTTTAACCAATCATTTTGTTTAAGCATTTACTAGCATTTTATGAGTATTTTTAATTTTTGGCACATTGTTTCCATATTTTTATTCTTTACAAAATATTTCTTTAATTATTCTAAATGGTGACATTCAAATATTGAAGGATTAACCCTCGATTAAATCCCTAGAATACATCAAAACGACTCAACAATCCCGACCAGTTTGCTTGACTCTTTTAATTATCTGCCTGTACTTTATACAGGTCATTTAATGCTAATAGCTCCATTATTTCTCAGAAAATTATACTTAATAAAAAAAAAAGAATTATTCAGATAAAGGCACCAATGACGTCAGCAGCTACAACCATAAAGCAATTTGAATAATCTTAATTTTAAATTAAAGTGTTGAATATGTTTGAGATTTCTCGGAGGTGCGACTGCTTTTCTTGACAGCTGCCATATTGTATGTTACTGTCATTTTGTTATGTTAATAATTGTGGTTGGAGGCAGTGAGAAAAAATGGCATGAATAGAATGTTTAAAAATACAGTTTTGGAAAAGATAGTGAGAGACAGAGGAATAAACGAGTTGTGAAACACAAGGAAGAGAAATCAAATACAAGATTAGATAATTAGAAAACATAGAGCACAATAATTGATAGAAATTAAAATGCAAAAAAACAACAAACAGTATATGATGAAATCACTAAAGAGATATTAAAATGAAAATATATTAAAAGATGAATAAAATAATTCGTTTGTTAAGTGAAAATAATTAAAAATAAATCATAACTACAAAAAGTCATTGAATGCAAAAACTGAATGGATATAAAGTCGTATTTTCAAATGGCTCAAGTTACAAATAATGGAATAAAACGTAAGTAACTGAGTATGAAGTAAGACTAATTGGTTAACAAGAAGAAACTCTAGTTAAATTATGAGTCACATATAAGTTACAGCAATTTAAACACTATAGACGAGCAGAGAATAATTAGGATTTTGAATTTACACAAAGCAAGATAAATTGATTATTTCCCTTTATTAAAGATTAAAATCCGTTCAAATTCGGATAACGAATTTAAAATGAACTAATATCTTATTTATATTACGCTATTTTACAAAAACAAATACCAGTTAAGAAAAACACATGAAAACTGTTAAGCAACCACTGTCGATAGCTATGTCGTTGATGGTTATTCGTCGTTTGAGGAAGGAAAGAACATTTTTTAAAAAAGCAAAAACACATCAAAACAACTCGTCCTTTACCGTTTAGACCCTATTTGTTATTTCTGTCTCCATGCAGAACTTGAGGACGGAGAAGGAGGAAGCAATATACTATGGACAATATGTGGTTAAATTCTTTATTGTTTCAGCAAAAGAATTCTCGTATTTTTGTTTCAATTTTCGTTCTCTATATCAATTTTTTATCTTCGAGTACTTCAGTCAAAAAAGACAAATCAGGATATATATATATATATATATATATATATATATATATATATATATATATATATATATATATATATATATAACAGAATAGCCCAAACTCCAATTTCGCCTTAGGGTGACATCCTTTTTGCTCTCGTTACCATTTACCCTGGATGAAATCGGTTCGGAGTACTAGATCATACCTTAGTTGGCCTACAGGAACAGATACTGAACTCATCTTTCTTTCGGCTGCTGACTTATTTGATACCCCGTATATTTACGCTCCGGTACCATTTACTTATAGAACTATAAGATATTTGTTGACACGCATAGAAGTAAGATTTTTCAGTTATAAAAGACACTAAGCACATTAAAGCAAGTAGCGTTCCAATCAAGTCTGAAGAAAATGAATTGCCTTAAACAATCTTTGCCTTATCAATGAAACACTTGATATATTTCATAAATGATGCATCTGTTTTATTGTCGCTGAGAAACGAAATGACCTTCTTAGTTCAAGATAAATAGAAAGCAGATAGTTTTATCAGAGTCCAGAACTTGTTCATCATCATCATCATGTCGCGCCGCCAGCGCGGATATCCCTGACCCTCTCTCGCCATTTCTCCCTATCATTCATCGCCTCCGGCAGGTCTTCAGGGTTACATCCTGTGTCCTCACATAGTTGCTGTATGTAAGTTCGTGCTGGTCGTCCTACTTTTGCACATCCATAAGTGGGGGTCCACAGGAGTACATCGCTTATGAGCTCGTCCTTGCTTCTCCAGCAGTGTCCCGCGTGTCTGGTTCGTCTAACTTGTATAGTTTTCGTGATGGGAGGCAAGTGTCCGTATAGTTGAAGTCTCTTGGGGTGCTGTCGCCAGGACTTGTTTAATACTGCTCTCAACATTCTTGTGTAATTTCCGTCTAGTTTCCTCTCCAGCCGCTTCGTTAGCGTCCATGTGGTGCATCCATATAGAAGTATCGACACAACCGCTGCCTGGAAGAAACTGCGTTTCATTTTATCCGTTAGGTCCGACTTCAATATGATCGAGAGCCTATCGATAGCTGTCCATGCCTTCGTCAGTCGTGTGTCGATGTCTTTTTCGGTTGATGAGACGCTACTTCCTAGGTAGGTGAATTTGTCTACTAGTTTCAGAGAGGCTCCGTCTAGTGTGGCAATGTTGCCCGTTTGGTTGTAACACAAATATTCAGTTTTGTGCGCATTGACATGGAGGCCAATACCAGCTGCGACTCGTTCCAGACTATGCAGTAGTGTCTCTGATTGATTAGGCGTATTCGCTAGTAACGCTAAGTCATCAGCGTAGTCGGCGTCCGTGATTATTTTTGCGGGGTGCCGTTTTGCTTCTTCTCTTAGTCAGCTCGAAGCCATTTTCTCTGATTTTGTCGACCGAAGTCCTAAGCACATAGTCTAGACAGATGATAAAGAGGTACGGGGCTAGTGTGTCTCCTTGTAGTACTCCTGCAACAATGTCGAAGTATTCCATGATACTTTTATGAAATCAATTCAATATTGAGAAATAATTGTAATTCTTTTTTTAATGATTACTGACTTACGGTTTAAGCTTGGGTTTATTTGGTAATGTTATATCAACTCTTTATTAATTATTTAATGCCGAAATTTAATAAATTTCGAAATGTCTGATTACAGTACTTATTTTTAATATTTCCTTGCGTTTAAAGATACTTTTTTATTTTTCAATAAACACACATTGTTTGTGCACATATAAATGGTTTTCATTAAGTAATAATAGTAATTTTTGAACACAAATTACAATTTTAGGCAACTCTTCCTAATATTATGATTTGTAGACAATTATATGCTATCAAGTATATCTATCAAATACTTATAATATTATCAAATTACGTGTCTTCAAGCATTTTCATCTAATATTGATCATTCATATAGAATATTTTGATTTCAAGTAACAATTTATAGTAATCATTCGTTTGCACATAATAATAGTATTTTGAGTAATCTTGCAGAGAAGAGGAAAATCTCGTATTTTGGTTTGGCGCTCAATTTATTTCGACACCTAATTTTAACCAATCATGATGACTAATCTTATTTCCGCCCACCAAAGATTGTAAGCCGCCAAACCCAGCCTCTTTGGCTTGTGCTTGCGACCAGTGAAGACGTCTTCTGGCCGTTCTTAATTAGCGATATTTTTTAGCTAGACAAGCCGCCCAGTGTAGACATCTCACTGCGGCTCTAAAATAGCAGCAGTAACAATATAGACACTCGAGGGAATCCATCTAATTTATGGATTTCTTACAAGAAATCCCAGTTGAATATAAATTAGACGCATTCAACATGTCGCTCACAGGCACCTCTTTATGTCACCCCAAAATTGGCTATGTCGATCAGAGGGTAATCCCGCTCTCGACACAAGCTCCCATTTCACCACTGGTCCACATTAATGGAGATAACGCCTACTCTCCCCCAAATAGCAGACACGAAACTCACGGTGACATCCAAAGTTCAATCCCTCACGTCCGACAACACACGCTGCCATCTCAACACCTCGTAACTCAATTTCGTCTCTAACACTAACAAGCCTAAACTCCACGAGTCTTGCAGCACAAAAGCAAAACCTAATATTCCATGCTGCAAATAAAAACCTATTCATAAAAATATATTTCGACTCTCGTCATCTTACTTCATCTTCATCCACCTTTATATATCCAACAACACGCTAAGCGAGGAAACACTACAACGTAAACACACATACGTTACAAACCATTCCTCGCTACCAACAACAAAAACTCCGGCTACAAAATGGTTCCCCCTCGCTAAACAAATAACCATTTCACCCCTCGCTAAAATCTTCTCTGATACAAATAATTTTATACAATAGTATAAGTTGAAATCACATATTCTATTTGATGATAATCATTGTTTTGTTCAGAGTCATATGGTCCTACGTATATCTCTCTAATACACATGATTTAACCGGTTCATTGGCCTAGTGGTTGGAGTGTTTGCCAATGGCCCGGGAGTTCAGTCCCAAGTCGTGTCATACCAGATACTTAAACAATGGTTCTTGATACCTCCTACTTTAACACTCAGCATTATAAGGTACACACCAAGGGAAACATGGAGCAATCTGGGGGAAAGATTAGCGCCCTACCCTACACACTGGTGCCGTAGCAATTGAAAAGGGAACCTTCTGGTCGCCCTTGACTGCTGTCGCCAACTTAATGTGTTGAAGTAGCTATTTCTATTGAGCAGTAATAATTTATTTGCCCACATTTATATGATATTGCATAACTAAAGATAATAATCCAAGGTAAACAATATGGATTAAAGTAACTATTTTAAATATGAAATATTTGCACACAGTTTATGGTATCAACAAGAATAATTTTCAAACTTAACTGTGTAACCGATAGATGGACACTTACCAGGATAAATACCTCACGAAATGAGTTAATAATCAATAATCACGATGTTATTAATGCAAATTATTACAATTATTCAGCATGTTCAATCCTGAGGGGTTCTTCAGCAATTCCACTTTCTTATATTATTGATGTGGACCCTAAGTTGGTTCCACAGATGAAAACACGGAACACGGGTTAGAGGTAGGAAATATATATTAACACAAGTTACAATGGATAGTTTTCAATATTGGTATTCGTACTGCTGTACTACTGCTCCTGGTGTTACGATACTACTTCCGTATTAGGATATTACTACGCTAGTAATATAGTGCTGGAAGAGTCCATGATGCCGGTAAGTTTCGGTCTCACAACACGTATTTATCTTTAAAAAGCATCAAAGCAGTCGTAAATTTCGTCTCAAACATGATGGTAGCTTACCTCTTTGGAAAACAAGCACTGAATACAGTTGTTCTTTGCATGCAGGATCTTTGCATTAATCTCTCTGGTAGAAAATTAATCAAATGAATGAATACTGTGGAGACTCTGTTGTAAGATATTCTGTATCCTTCTTAAAACAGACAAGGGAAGATATCAGATATATGAACCAAATAGCAACAAGATAAGCCCGAGGGTTGATATACATAATGCTATAGGCCAATAAATGAAGTGGGGAAGTAGACTTGTCAGCATTGTGAATCGTTTCGTTGTCACAATCCAAATTCTTGGTGAATATACATTAAAATATCAAAGAAAGATCGATTAAAGAAGATGATAAAAGAAATATCAACAGCAATATCTTAAGGAAAACGGAAAAAAAATAGAAGAATTATCAAAAAGTCTAGAAAGCAAAGTGGAAAGAGAATATGTGCATTGATACGTTAAGTGACAAACTACATAAATTACAGGGACTATGACCTAAACATGGTAAAGAAAAGAAAACCCGAAATGAGAAACAGGATCTTGCATTATGCCAGCACAAGACAATGCCATGTGGACTAATTAGACCAAATCGAAAATTTATAATAACCAGCAGAATAAAAACTGCGGGTTATGTGAAGACAGAAATTAAACGGATATTTACATAATAAAAGGATGCTGCAAACTATTACAAACTGAGGAGGATTGCAGGTATATCTCAGTGGTGAAACTAATCTAGTTTGAACTGTATAAGGTACTAATATTTCGCAATGCTCATAAATTGTATGTATACAATTCAGAATATGTCCTGAAAAATGAAACACGTAAAACCTTCAAGTATTTTGAGATACAAACAGATCACCAGAAGAGCAGACATCATAATGATTAACTAAAAAAAAAAACTTTTCAGCTCATGGATTGTGCTGTTTAAGCCGATTATCGAGTAAAAAGGAAAGAAAGTAAAAACATTAACTATATATATATATATATATATATATATATATATATATATATATATATATATATATATATGTGTGTGTGTGTGTGTGTGTGTGTGTGTGTGTGTGTGTGTGTGTGTGTGTGTGTGTGTGTGTGTGTGTGTTTGCATATGTAAATTACAAATAACTATCAAAATTGTACACATAAACAACAAAATATGTACTTCTACCTTGCCAGAGAGCTAAACATCCGGGGTACTTAAAGGTTACGGAGATACAAATTGTAATTTGAGCTTTTGGAAAAGTTCATAAAGTTCTTGAATTTAAAGGGATATTACTAGCCTTTCAATTTTCTGGTGTTTTTTTTTTAATACTCATAAAAGCTTCCCCCAGAAAGTTTTCATATTTCTCAACATTCAAGATTGGAATTA